>JAKSZP010011934.1:0-192864 GCA_022478985.1 Massospora cicadina
GAGACCTCCTCAAAGAGGTCCACGCATAAGTTCACCCAAGTCAACACAAGAAAAAAACTTAACTGACTAGGGTTTATTGTAGGGAAGATGACTAACGAGAAGAGTTGGTCTCGAGCAAACATATTTAATCCAGCTTAAGGAAATCATTGATTGGAGAAAGTGGTACTAAGCCTTGGGGAACCAATAAGTACATGCTTTCATCTGACAGGATAACATACTTTGAAACTGACCTTACTCAAGTGATCAATTGAAGTTGAACCTGACCCAAGTTAGTAATTTTCATATTTTAATTGGGGTTCAAACCCCCATTTACCAATTAACCTTTTTTGAGCCGTGGTTACTTAATAAAGAGCTCGTCCGTTTTAATGCCAAAGCTGTAACAAGGGGCTGAGCATTATGCACCTCATCTGGACCAACAGAGCATATCTGGCCTGTACCCAGCGTTGGTACAAGGTGTGCTTTAGGTCAGGAAGGTCCTGCAACTTGACCTTTTGGAACTCCTGACGCCCAGCCTTGTACTTGCTGTTGGTACCCTCAATTTGGTCATGTAAACATGACATTACCTTCTCCTCTTTTTTGGGCTCCACTCCCCCTCTAGGGGCATTCGCCAAGGAAAAGTTTTTGTGGGAAGGGGCCAACTTCATAGCAGCAATGGCTTGCTTGGTCTTATATCCTGAGGAATCAGGGAAACGCTTGTGAGATAAGTTAATTAAGTCTTGGACATGGGCACAGTCCCAATCCAGAACCCAACTGTTCTCCGCTACACCAGATCCCTTCCAGGATAAAAGATACTAAAGTCTTCTTCTTACCCAACGAGAGGTCACAATCTTCTCAACTTACCACTCCAGCGTCCATCCACAAGATAATCCTTGGGAGTCTGTGGGGGGACTGTAAGTCTCGGGGAGTGTCCTTTGGCTCTCAATCAAGCTATCTTTCTGTTCCCAAATAAGAAACCACCAAAGAGGATAGCGGTACCCCTCATCACCCAGGGTGACCTCGCCCACATAGTTGACGAGCGATAGGTGATAGCCTGTTCACTTCAGATCCCACCTCCAATTCCCTCACTCACCTCAGCAGAACTGTTGCAGGGAATTAGTGAAATCTGTGCCAAGATTATTGAACTGAAATTGGTCAGATCTAAATTGGGCGGCAATCGGGCTGATGGCCAAAATTCAAATGGCTGTAAAAGTATGAAGAATGAAATATTGGCTGGATCGCCCAATGGTTCCAATTCAAGCCTGAAATTAGTAGAACAAATATCGGGCAACATTGATGAGAGTTCAAAGCCCTCTGAAAGTAATTTTGGCGTTGCGCCCAATGAGCTACTATTGACCAAACAAATGGAAATGACTGAGCGTGGGCAGGTTGGCTGTCCCAAACCCGTTATCAACCAAATGGTCCCATCCCTATATGGGATGGCCTTGTGGGATTTCCATTGCTTGTTGGGCCAAACGCCGTCATGCTAACCATCAGAAACATAATTGACCCCTGGTTCAGACGTTTGAGGTTGAACCAACAGAGTCTTGGCCCACCGCCAAATTTTGCAATGTCAGTTCCCAAAGAATAAACTCCCCCTCACTACCATCCAATTCGCCGGTTAGGCCGAATTTGTGGATCCTGCCCATGTCATTGTCACTACCCAACTGACCACTATTTAATCAGTTGCATGGCACTGAGAAAATTGTTGGTCGATTTTCTTACTTTATTTCCATAATAAAAATTTTATAAAAACCCCAAATTTTTATCTCCTTCCTCTCAACCACATTCCACATGGCGTTTACCTGGTGGTCCGCCACTCCACACTCTGGGTGGGCCTTACCAATTCTCTTGGTTACCATGGTTCCCTCTATTACCAATTGAGCTCAACAAGTCCGAAATTTTTGGCTCTACAACCCAGTTCTCATGACCTTCCAGAAGTAATATACAGGGATTTTATGGCCCTATGTTCGCCAACTACAAGAGAAAATTCGTCTCTCTTCTACCCCTAATGAAATGGTTTTAACAACTAAGCATCTTGCAGAAACTATCCCAGTAGTTTCCACCCCTGTTACCAAAACTCCTGGTTCTGAAGTTTATACATTGTGGTTTGCCGTTGGGATACTCCTAACCCTGACATTTCGCCACCATTTTGTGGTATCCTATTTCCCAGCTCCATATCAAGTCATACGGTTGGCAATGCCTCTGGCATTCTGGCTTGCTTTCTGGATGCTTACGCATCCTGACTGGCAGGCTGGTCAAAACTTTTTCTGCTGTTTCCATGACAGGGACCCTCAAATAACATCAGCTTGCTTTCATGGAACACTGAAAAGATTCCACATGAGGAGGGGCTATCAACTGGTATTAGGCGTGGCTCACCTTTCTGAAAATGCGATAAAGCCCAATCCTCTTTGGTCACAATTTTTACATGGGTGCTTGATTAGGAATGTTTTTAGCATACAGCATTATGAGATATCCTTCCTTGTATGCTGGTCAAAATTGTCTCTTACCACCAGCATTCTCCTTGTAAGCCTGCATAACTGCATCTAAATTCGTGCTCAATCCCTGGTGTGCTTTCTTGACCATCTTTTCAAAGTACACCACAGCTTCCACCTTGGTTTTACATATGGGCTCCATGTAAGAGGCGGGATTGAAGCCATGAGAGGCTAAGAAGGGGGAACACCTGATTAATGAATGTTGGGCATTGTTATAACTGGATTAGCCATGGGAAAATGGCAAACCAATATGAATGATCTGCGACATTGTAACAATGTAAGAACTGTTTGAGGCACTGGTTTACTCTTTCAGTCTGCCCATCTGATTGAGGGTGATAGGCAGTTGAACGGCAGGGGCGAATTTGAAGATTCTTACACAACTCTTCCCAAATGACTGAGGTATACTGGGTTCCTGATTGCTAATATTTTTTGAGGGACCCCGTGATGAGCAAAACATGAGTGACAAAAAGCCTCGCCATCTCAGCCGTGTTGACTGTTGTTCTGCAGAGAATAAAGTGGGCAAACTCCATAAAATGGGCCACCACCACCATGATGGCATCGTAGCCATCAGACACAGGCAATTTTTATATAAAATCAACTGACAGAGGAGTCTAAGGCCCTTCAGCCTTTTGAAGTGGTACCAACAGCCCTGATAGAGGCTGGTAATTCAGTTTCATTCAGTTTCAGATTAACCATTCTTTACAATAACTTCCAACCTGTGCGGCTAACCCTTTCTAATTCTAAGTGTAGCAAATTAGCTCTAGAGTCTTTGCCTTCTGAGGATGACCAATGGTGATTCTGTCATGATGGTCCTGGATGATTTCCAGGTGGATGGTTCAGTGGGAACCTTTAAGTCTCTGGGAATGTCCTTTGGCTCTTGATCATATCATCTTTTCATTTCCAAATAAAAAGACACCAAAGAGGATGGTGGTACCCCTCATCACTCAGGGCGATCTCGCTCATGTAGTAGATGAGCGATGGGTGACAGCCCTTCCACTTAGGATTCCACCCCCAGTACCCACACTCACCTCAGCAGAACTGTTTCAGGGAATTAGTGAAATCTGTGCCAAGATTGCCAAATTGAAATTGGTCAGATTTAATTTGAGTGGTAATCTGGCTGATGGCCAAAATTTGAATGGCTGTAAAAGCATGAAGAATGAGATATCAACTGGATCGCCCAATGGCTCCAATTTGACCACTAAACCAGTAGAACAAATATCGGGTATCATTGATGAAGGTTTAAAGCCCTCTGATAGTAAGTTGGGCGTTAAAGCCAATGTGCTGCCATTAACTGAACAAATGGTTGAGTGAATGAGCGCGGGCGGGTAGGCTGTCTCAAACCCATTCCCAACCAAATGGACCTGTCCCTATATGGGGTGGCCTTGGGGGATTCCCGTTGCTCAATGGGCCAAATGCTGTCATGTTAACCATTAGAAATGTAGTCGAGCCCTGGTTTGGATGTTTGAGGTCGAACTGACAGAGACTTGGCCTGCTACCAAATTTTGTGATGTCAGTTCCCAAAGAACAAACCCATCCAATCCCAAACAATTCACCAGTTAGGTCAAAATTGTGGGACCCAATTCCATCCTGTCACTACCCAATTGACCACTATTTAATCAGTTGCATGGCACTGAGAAAATTGTTGGTCGATTTTCTTACTTTCCTTTCCAAATAAAATTTTACCAAAAAAACCAAATTTTTATTTCCCTTTCTGACCACATCCCAGATGGCATTTCCCTGGTGGCCCATCAGTTCGCACTCTGGATGGGCTTTACCAGTTCTTTTGGTCACTATGACCCCCTCCATCATCAATTGGGTTCAGCGAGTTCGATATTTTTTGGCTCTACAACCCTGTTATCACAAACTTCTGGCAGCAATACACAGGGATCTTATGGCCTTACGTCCATCAATTGCAAGAAAGAATCCATATCCTTGCCACCCCCGTTGAGATGGCCTCATATGCCAAGGATCTCGTCAAAACTATCACAGTGATTTACCCCCTGCAGCTAGACCCACTGGGTTGGGAATGGTTTCAGTGTGGTTTGTTGTCAGGATCCTCCTCACCTTGTTGTTGCACCACCACTTCATGGTTTCACATTTCCTGGCTCCATATCAAGTCTTTTGGTCAGCAATGCCTCTGGCATTCTGGCTTGCTTTTTGGGTGCTCACACATCCCAACTGGCAGGTTGGTCTAAACTTCTTCTGCTGTTTCCATGACAGAACCCATAAGCGCCCCTGAAACCACACTGTCAAGATTTCAATATGACTGGGTGATAAGCTAGTGTTCTGGTGGATCATAATTTAAATGTGAAGTGAATTGATTAAATCAATTATGATTTGGTACTCAAGGAACTTCCGTTGAAGCCTCAATGATCAAACAAACTCTACATTGATAGCAAAGAGAGATCGACTAGGAGAAATGTGTCAATTCCATTAAAGAATACTGAGGTTTAAGGGCTGGGTAGGAGAGAGAAGTCAAGAGGTTTTTTAGAAGAAGAAAAGAGAGGAAGAATATAGAAGTGAATAGTAGTAAGTAGAGAGCAAAAGCAGAGAGGGTATGCCAGTTTAATCATATTAAAAAAAGAAGAAGCTGGGATGATTGCCTCACATTTTATATAAGTTTATTACGTTTATTTGAGAGACCAACGATCTCCATATTGTTTGGCCATTGCTCAGTGGGCTAAACCCTGTGCAACTCTTTAAGCGGAAATAAGTCATATCTGCAAAAGTTAACAGTGGTGCTCACTACAGGGGTCCCATTGATCAACTATTAACAACTGCATCATTGCACTTATGGCGCAACCAGCTCGCTTTGATGGGTACTACCCCTGGTTATCAAATTATATCAATATGGGGAGGTGAAGCTTGCTTTGGATACCTTACTTCAGGCGCAAAAAGTGCTTTTTCAGGAGAATAAGAATATTACTGAGCAGCTTAACCATTCCTTCCGCCTACTGCTCCTGGTATGTGACCATACCAACCAACTTGCCAACATCTTGAGCAGCATGATGGAGCGGCTAGACTGTGCAGAGTATAAATTAGATAAGGTTGTTAAGGAAAAGGAAATCTTCAGTGACAGGCTGCCCCAATTAAAGCGTGATGGTAACATACATGGGTTTTTCAAGCGGTTTGAGTTTGCCATAGAGGGGTCTTCTGATTAGCAGAAAGCTAAACTGTTGTTATCCGCGCTGGATGTTTTAAGTGCTGATCAAGTTACATGTTATCTTAAAAATAGTACTGTAGCTTACCAAGAGGTGAAGGAGACTGTAATTCGCTTGTTTGGGGGTAAATCAAAAATGGTTCAGCGCAAGGCGGACTTTTTAACAATATCTTTTCAAAAAGATGATTCTTTAATACAGTTTTTTGGAGCAGTTCACTAATGAGGCACATGTGTTGTTGGGTGCAAATGTCTTATCTAATTGGAGGTGGTCATAGCGATGACAGCGGCTATCAAGCCCTATCACAAATTGCATAATGCTATGGCATACACTCTTCAAGAGGATGCGGAGTTACTTGAAAAATCCATTATTTATGCCGTCTATCCATCTCCTTTAGTGCTCCCAACGTGAAACGGAAGGATCCTGCATCTGCCACTAAAATTCTGCTAAACGAAGGATCCCAACAATATGAGTGCAATTTGTGGGTTACTACTCGGTCACTTAACTCAAGGGCGGGTCCTTTCCATCCCTATTATAATCAACCCGCTTATCCTCAGGCCCATAATAACCCGTGGTTTGATAGTAGACCTAGACCTTCAGGGGTGATTTAGAGATGAGTGCCGGTCCCAAATGCTTGTTTCTCATGTGGATAAACATCCCATTATGCGGTTAATTGCCAGGCCAAACTAAAGGTACACGCAGTATCTGTTGTCCCAAATGAACAGGGAAAAGGGCGAGCGGAGTAGAGATGGGACGCTCTGCTTCCGCTGATTCAAATGTAATTGTCCCTGATGTTTATCATGAGTCACTTTGTGTCAGCCTTGGGGCACACTCTGAGGATTTACTATATCAACAGATCCCTTACCATTTTTTGGCCTCCAGCTGGGGGAGATACCCCAATAACGCAGACATGGGGTTTTGCCAAGATGTTCATATGCCGTACAACTGGCACATCCTTGAGTGGAATGGCACAGTCAGCGGAGAACCCTCCGCATATGTCGCAGCTTTGGAGGGGGTGGAGGTGGCGATTCCTGTTGAAAAGATTGCCCAAGAGTATTCTCATGTTGGGGTCGGTATGCTCACTGTTTTAATAATCAAACGCCCTTGGATGTTTATGTAACAAACACCAAGGGCTCTTCTTATTTGGAATGCACATATTGTGATATTTTTATACAGAATACTAAATTTCTGGCGATCATTGATACATGCGCTCCTGTCAACCTATTATCCACGAAGCTTGTGGCTAAACTTCCGCTGAAGCCAGATGTGGACCACCAAGTAGTGTATGGGACTGCGGGTGCCCAGAGTACTGTGTCAGAAGGCGCATATAGATCATTGCCTTTGAGGTTTGGGTCAGCTGGCACATCCGCTCCAGCGGTGGTGTTGCCTAATGACCACTATGACATGTTTATTAGTGCTGCATTTATGTGGCACTTTGGGGCTGTGGTTAATATGGCGGACGAAACCATCAGTATCCTGGGACAATGGATCCCCATCTATTTTACTTCCAGCTGAGTCCCAGATGACCCAATCCGCTATGGTCAAATTAATCTTGCCTATAGCAATGGTGTGATTCCTGTAAGATATCAGTGGATGAAGCGGAAGACCTGAATGATTCCAAACCAGATCTACTAGTGCAAAGGGATTCCGCCACAAGCTGCAAATTCTTTGACTATCCCTTCTGGGTATCAGGTCATAATTGGGACAGAGCTCAAAATTGATATACTGGGAGGTCTGTATGGATATGTTGTGGGGCCCTATCAACAATCGCGGCTCAAACCTCATGGGGTTATGGGGTACTATTACCAGGGTAAAGGGAAGTGAAGGTGTTGTTAGAAAATCTGCAGAAGGAGGTGATGAAGGTTCAGCGACATCAAGTGTTGGCTTACCTGCACCTGATCCCTATTGATGAGGTCCATCAGGTACATGACTTTAGTTCTTGGGAAGATCTTGGCTGCCTCTAAAAACCACCTTCAGCTTAATGACTGTGGTTCCATAGGAGGCGTTAACTGGTCTATTGGAGGATCATAAGGACAGGGTGATGAATCTATTTGAGAAGTATCACAGAATTTTTGCAACTGACAATCATGACTTGGGTTGCACTTGTGGGATCGTGCATTAGGTGGACATGGGAGACCACCCCCTATCAGGTCATGACATATCCATCGCTCAAAGGCAGTAGAAGAAGTTGTATCTGCAGAAATAGATACATTAGTGGAACAGATAATGTTTGGGTGCCAACAAAGAGTCCCTGGGTGTCGGACATTCTCCTTCTCAACCTTCAAAAAAGAATGTTGGAGGTAAAAATGCCCCCAAATCCACTACTACAATTGGTCAATTACATGTCCGATCCTCTAACAATACTACGGTTAATGAGGAGATGAGTACCATCGGCAAAAAGACCCTGTCGGATTCTCAGTGGAACCCTACCCATCAGGAAAACACGTTTTATAATCAATATTGCTTATTAAGGTAAAAACTGATAGTCAGATTGCTCTGACTCCTCAGCCAAATTTGGGGCGTCCATCACATGGTTCCCCCTCAGCCGCGTCTCATTCCATTCCACTTCCTAAGCAGGGACCCCCCCTTTTATAGACGTGGCAAAAGTCCCCTGAGGTTTGAAGATTTTACCCGCCGGTGATTGGGTACAATTTATCAAATCGTTACCACATGGGTTCATTCTGCCCCAAAATAAATTACCCGTTCTGATAGAATGAAGCCTTTCCTTACTAATTTGGATGACTAAGCTATTCAACACCATAGCCCTAAATTCCCATTACCCCAATATTCAAACTAGTTTAAATATGAAATACTAGTACCAAATAGGGGATCTTTTATTGCTTGCCCCATGTGACTATTAAAAATCATAAAAAATGCACTTATTATACTTTTATATAAAAGTAAATTTCTTATATTTTTGGAATATTTGTGGCATCCGTCAGTGGATCCCACAATTTGGTGCTCACTACAGGGGTCACCCTGTATACTTCAATAAGTATTAAAGCAATGGAGAGTGTCATCTGCTGGGTGCAAAATGGGGAAGGAGCTGAAGATGATGATTGGATGGACAGCCCTACCACCTTGACGTTTGGAAAAGAACGATTTGAGTGCATATTAATACCTGAATCTCGCCGCATCACCTGGCTGGCCACCAAAGCTTTGAGAGACCTTACCTATGGCATCCTTAACCCTGGCAACATTGCATCCTGCGAATGAGCATCGTTGGTAGAGGAACACCACTTGTTTCTCTATGAGACTAGTGTCCTCCCGGAGACTTACAGCCAGCTCACAGACTTGACCACCTACATACGCAAGTTTGCTCATCCCGCCTTGGTCCATATGATGCATCTCTTAGCCGGCCATCATGAAAGGCTACATCAACACCTAGATGCCCATGCAGCTCTAAATTTAGCCTATGATAAGTTGTACCAACTGACCTCCAAACACCTTGGAGCAGTCAGATCTATTGTGGAAGCTAATCGCAACTTCATCATTCAGCTGCATTACTAACTATTCTACTATGGACACTGGGGTCATAAATAATGTCGAGGAGGCCATGAAGATCTTTAGGGATAAATTGAACGCTACCACCGCTAGCACTCGCTCGTTGCTGGAGTGGTTTGCTACAAAACTTGAAAATCAAAATGAACAAATGTGTCAGGACCTTTTAGCCCCCGTCTCCGCCTCTCAAGCTGAACATGAACAGCGTGTGGCTATGGTGGAGTAACAGTTAACCCAGGCCTTTTCATGTGTTGATGAGTTCAAATGCTGTCTGCTGCTTGAACCATCTAGCGCCACCTCCACCCTTGCGGCCAAGGTTGCTCACCTATAAAATGAGCTAGCTCTCAAAGCTTCGTTTGAAAATACCAAATATTTGGCGCGCCGCCTGAATGAATGAAAAACCGAAGCAAAAGTGATAAAAGCCTCGCTGTTAAGCCCTGCGCTGTTGAAGGAAGTATTTAGTCAGTTAATGAAGGTTGAGCGGAAATATGAGCAGATCAAGGATGGAGTCAAGGCCCAAGTTCACACTCTCATGATGACGAAGGGTGTAAACAAATGAAAGAAGAGCTAAAGAAATGCGTGGAAGCCGTGGAAGGTGCTCAACTAAACTTAAGCTCACTAGTGTCACAACTCTGCTTCCAAGTCAATTCCTTGGAGAGCCAAGTGGAGGATCTTGAAGCTCACAAACTTGGGATCGAGGCTTGACTAAAACTATGTGAATCTGGGCCCCAAGTATCCCTCTCCAAAATGAAAACCCGGCTCAAAGCCATGCAAGACCAGTTTGATCGCCTTTTGCGCACCTTTGATCAGTTAAACTATCACTCTGAAACCCCGGGTACAGAAGCTCCAGCTATTCATGCCCTTACCGGGGGTGACTTTAATTCATTCAAACCAACGTTCAAAGACAAGTTTATCCCTGTTGAGGGCAGCATTGCTTCGTTTTTATATGTTTATGAAGCGGCTATGGAAGGGGCGACTGATCATCATAAGGCTAAACATATTCTTTCCTGCTTGGGCCGCACGGCACAGGAGGTGATGGTCCCACATATGGATGCTCTTAGCACCTGGTACGAGGTTAAAGAGGCCCTCATAAACACGTTTAAGCTTGAAACAGGCTTTAATCATGAAGAAGCAAGCCTTTATGTGTATGAGTATCCAAAAAGGGGAGTCAGTGGTCGCCTTTGCGGAACGATTCTATATGGAAGCACAGACGTTGTTAACTTCCAAGATCTTGAACTTAGATGACGCTGTAGCCGCTGTTTTGACTGGGGTGGCATCTCACCCTCATTTGGCAATGCACATCACCTCAGTTAAACGCTATTCCGTACCATTCAAGATATCAGGGAGGATTTACTAGATGTCGCTGACTTCCATAAGCTTGATGTTCCTCGCGGAGCAGTATCCCACCCTCGTGTTTTGGCCATTGAGGATCCAAAGCCCAAGCCTCAGGTCCTGTCTATTGAAGACAAGAAGGAGCTCCTTCAGATAATGGGCTTTGAGGAGCAAAAAGCCAAAGAAAAACGTCCTGAACGCCCTTGATGTGAATACTGCTACAAGTTTGGACACAAGGAGGCTGTGTGCTGGAAAAAGAAAGCTGACGCGTAGGAACAGGAGCAGGGAAAAGAGATGTTGGCATAGGGAGAGGCGCATCTATTACTGACAAATTTCATGTGCCTGACTCATTTAAACAACTTATGCCAATACCTCGTGTTACCAATACCCCTGGGGATGATTCTGAGGGGGGTACAGATGAGGTTGGCTATTTCGTCATAGGAGTACCCGCTGAAGTGGAAGTCCCCAATTGCTTGAACGCTGGAGGAGTAGATGAGGCTACCATACCTGAGGAGATGTACCTCCGCCAAGTTCTAGGGGAGCTGGCCGTTATTGACACTGCCAGCGACGCGGATGAGGTCTTGTCTAACCTTATTCGCCCTCTCCAGCATGGCCATACCATGCAGTCCATCCTGGAAAATTACCCCGAGACCGCGCGCAAATTTACCTCCACTTTTCATCTCAAGGAGGTCTTAGCATTATCGCCCAAATTTGGAGGGATACTTACAAAGGTCGAAGTGTTTATCCAAAAAGTCCGGGTGATGGCCATTCTGGATACAGGCTCCCCAGTGAACGTAATCTCCTCCAAGTTGATGAAAAAGATCAAACTTGCGCCTGACTTGGAGTACAACAAAAAATTTGGAACCGCCAGTCCCAACAACACCCATGCACTTGGCGCTTATTTGTCCCTTCCCATTCATATTGGGAAGCTTATTCTATCAGCCCCCACAGTGGCTTTGGATAACAACGCCTATGATATGCTCATAGGTACTCAGTTTATGATTGAATATGAAGGTATTATCAATATGAAGCAGGGGTTCCTGTCGTTGCTCAATTATGAAGTCCCCTTAGTTTTATCCAATAAAGAACCCAGCAAGAATGAATACTCTTGCATGGTTGAGTACCCATTTTCCGCTTTACCTTTACATTATACCACCTCTGGGAGAAATACAAAGAAATTGCCTGATTCAGTGGATGGTATCAAAGGTATTCCGTTTTATAACCCCTCGGGTTGGGACCATCTGATGAGGTGGTGATTAAGCCAGGTGAACAACGAGTGGTAGACACGAAAATCACCCTAAAATCCCTCGCCACTGTTTACTACACCTCTTAAGCATTGAGGGTGTTAGCCCTTTTGAGCCTCGGGTATTGTCTGGCATTTTAGACCCAGCCTACCAGAGGCCTTTTACTCTACTGTTGGAAAACCTCACCAAAAAGGACATAATTGTAAGAAAGCACCAGGAGGTGGGCTGAGGGTTTTTACTCCCTGTGGAGGAAGTTGAACAAATACACTCCATTGGCTTGAAAGCAGATTTAGGCCTGCCCACAGATAACCTGGTATGTACCTTACTGAACGTCCAAATCTCAGATGAGCTGACCTCAGATGAGTTAAAAAAATTTCATACTCTCCTGGATGAGTTTAGTGATATATTTTCGAAGTTGGACAATGATTATGGCCACATGAAGGGCTGGTGCCACTCCATCAATGTGGGTGATGCCCATCCCATTAGGTCAAAACCTTACTGCAAGTCAAAGGTGTAGGAGCAGCAGATGAGGATGGAACTCACGCAGTTATTAGATGCGTGGTTATTAGTTCCTTTGCAAAGCCCTTGGTCCTCCCCCCTTTTGCTAATTAAGAAGAAAAATGGAGGTCACCTTATAGTTATGGACTATCACAGGTTAAACAATCTTACGAAAAAGGATAGCTATCCTATTCCACATAATGACACCCTGGCCCAGCTTTCAGGCTCAGACTTTTTCTATGCCATGGATTTGGCCAGTGGCTATTGGCAAATGGATCTCTCCCCTGAGTACCAGGAAAAGTGCGCTTTGATATGCAGTGAAAGTTTTTTCCAACCCACGCGATTACCTCAAGGGTTGTGCAACGCACCTGCCTCTTTCCAGCGTGCGATGGATCACATCTTACAGGTCATAAGTTAAACTGCATCATCATCTATCTTGATGGCATTACCATATTCTCGAAGTCCCTTAATGAACACCTTGATCACCTGAAGGAGGTGTTCCAACGCTTACAAAAATCAAATATAAAGTTAAAGCCTTTGAAGTGTACCTTTTTCCAAAGGAAATTAGACTTCCTCAGACATTCCATTTCTCGAGAAGGTATCCAACCCAAACAAGATAAGGTTGAAGCGATTGCCAGAATGCCTCCCCCCAAAAATCTATGGGATATACACGTATTTCTAGGGATGATGGGGTGTTAACATCAGTTCATCCCTAAGTTTGCCCAACTCAGCGAGCCCCTTGTTCATTTACTGAAGAAGAATATCCTTTTCCAATGGGGCGCTGAACAGAAGGCTGTTTTTGTAACAATGTTGCTGCAGCTACAAAAACAGCCTATCCTAAGGCATCCTAATTATGGAAAACCATTTATTTTGTTTACAGACGCCTCAGACTACGCTGTTGGGGCCATCCTAGCCCAACTGGATGAAAAAGGGGTAGATCATCCTGTCTCATATTTCAGTAAAATGCTATCAAAGGCAGAACGCAACTATATAGTTACCGAGAAGGAGTGCCTTGACATTCTACTAGCAGTGAATCATTACCGCCCTTTCTTGTATGGGACCTCTTTCACTGTAGTTACGGACCACGCATCTTTAAAATGGTTGCAAAATATGAAGGACCCTACGGGGCGGTTAGCTCACTGGGCTTTAAAGCTCCAGCATTATGACATGAAGATTAAACACCGCGCTGGAACCTGTAACATGAATGTTGATGGGTTAACTCGGCTGCCCATCCTCCACTTAGATAACAGTGAGGTGGAGCGACTGTATGATCTTAAGACCCCAAATGACTGGAAGGATGAGGATGAGCCCATACAGAAGATGTTGGCCTGGAACTCCCATAACACTAAAGTAGAAAATGGGAAGTTATATAAACAAGTAGTGGCGAAGTGGTTGCCTTACCTTCAGCTCTCAGAACGTGTATCTGTTATCCTAGAAGCTTATTCAACCTTAGGCCATGGGGGAGCAAAGAAAACCTACGAATGGATTAAGGATCGGTACTTTTGGGAGGGAATCATGGAGGCCATCGTTGAAGTCTTGGATGCTTACATTATATGTAAGAAGCAGTCTCAGTTCAAGACTAGATACCAATATCAGCCAACTACCCCACAACAGCCATTCCATACCATAAGCTTGGATGTAGTAGGGCCGCTTCCTCAGACCACAGGTGGAAACAGATTTATCTTGGTAGGGATTGACCATTTAACGAAGTGGGTTGAAGCTGTGGCGCTTCCAGCCCAAACTGCTAAGGCCACTGCCACCTTTCTCCATCCAAATAATTTTACTCGACACAGGTGCCCTCAAGTACTACTCTGCGACAATGGAAAAAACTTCACCTCCAGAGTAGTCAAAATCTTGGCTACCTCCATGGGAGCCCAGCAACTATCTCAGATCCATATAACCCGTCAACCAATGGTACAGTGGAGCGAGCAAATGGCACCTTGGTTTCCATTTTACGGAAAATGGCCTCATCTGATCCCTTCATTGGGATTATTATCTACCTAGTGCACTTATGGCTTACCAGATTAGCTATCACCAGATTTTAAAAATGTCCCCTTTCCGAGTTTTGTATGGCAGGGAACCATGAATACCTGCCCTCCTAGCTAAGAATGTCTTCTCTAGTGGAGAGGAGCCTGAGAAAGCCATGCGAAGGTTAGATAACTGCATCATTCAGCTTCAATCAGAGGATATGACCAACCTAGCCAAAACAGTCACTAAAGAAGGCCAAGCTGCCAATGAGCTTTGGGCTCCCCTACCTTCATTTCAAGTGTCGGATATGATCTTATATTACCATAATCGTATAACTCCTCAAAGTGGCAAACTTGGATCAACCTGGGAGGGGCCATTTACCATCACATATAAGAGAGGAAATGAGTATTCCATCAAGTCTTTGGCTACAGGAGTTACTATAAACCAGGTACATGGCCGCTTCCTATGGCCCTACACTCCCCCAACATTCTTGAGGGGGGCAATGTCAGAAATTCTCCTTCTCAACTTTTGAAAAAGAATGTTGGAGGTAAAAATGCCCCAAATCCACTACTATGATTGCTCAATTACATGTCCGATCCTCTAACAGTACTATGGATAATGAGGAGATGAGTACCATCAGCCAAAAAACCCTGGCAGATCCTTGGTAAAACTCTACCCTTTGGGAAAACACGTTTTATAATCAAAATTGGCTTATTAAGGTAGAAACTAATAGTCAGATTGCTCCTACCCATCAGCTATATTTGGGGTGTCCACCACATGGTTCCCCCTCAGCCGCGTCTCATTCCATTCCACTTCCTAAGTGGGGACCCCCTTTTTATAGGCGTGGCAGAAGTCCCCCAAGGTGTGAAGATTTTACCCGCCGGTGATTGGGTGCAATTTATCAAATTGTTACCACACGGGTTCATTCTGCCCCAAAATATTTTCCCCCATTCTGATAGGCTGAAGCCTATCCTTCCTAATTTGGATGACTAAGCTATTTGACACCATAGCCCTAAATTCCCATGACCCCAATATTCAAACTAGTTTAAATATGAAATACTAGTACCAAATAGGGGATCTTTTTATCACTTGCCCCGTGCGACTAGTAAAATTTATAAAAAAAGCACTTATTATACTTTTATATAAAAGTAAATTTTATATATTTTTTGGAATATTTGTGGCATCTGTCAGTGGATCCCACACTGGGCATCGCCAGTGCTAATTGAAAAAAAGAAAGATGGCTCCAATCAAGTAGTAATTGATTATCAGAAGCTTAAAAGCATTATGAAATAAGATTTGTACCTGCTTCCAGAAATAAATGACACTTTAGATTGGTAAGGTGGGGCCAAGTATTTCTCTGCTATGGACTTGATATTGGGTACTGGCAGATTGAGTTGCCAGTGGCGGAGCGAGAAAAGTGCGCAATCATCACCTCAAAAGGATTGTTTTAGCCTACACATATGCCTCAGGGTTTGTGCAATGCCCCACTACATTCCAGCGGGCTATGGACACTATTTTGGGTAACCTAAAGCTGTCTTGCATTCTTGTCTACATTTACAACATCAACGTGTTTTTGCGGACATTCACGAAGCATCTTAGACACCTGGAGCAAGTGTTCCATCGCCTTGATGATGCTAATATCAAGATTAAGCCCCAAAAGTGTCACTTTTTTAAGGAACAATTGGAATACCTCAGCTTTGTGGTAGACTCTAAAGGGCATAGTCTTTAGCTGGCCAAGGTGGAAGCCATCCACAAGATGACTCAGCCAAGCAACAAGCGGTATATCCAGGTGTTCTTTTGATGGTCAGTTGCTACTGCCAGTTCATTCCCAACTTCAGCTGTATTGGGGCTACACTCTTTGAGCTACTTAAGAAAAACTCCACCTTCAACTGGATGGATTGATGTCAAACCGCTTTTAATGCATTATGAACTGAGTTGGTTAGCGCGCCTGTTTTGCAATACCCCAATTTCAAAAAAGAGTTTATTGGGCAAACGGATGCTTCACTTTCCACGGTAGGGGCTGTGTTATCCCAAAAAGACAATGACAGTGTGGAGCACCTCTTGAATATTGTAGTCACAGTTTAACTGGCCCTGAACAGAATTACACCGTTACTAAGTGGGAGTGTTTAGTGGTAATCTATGTGTATAAACAATTTCAGGTCTACCTCGATGGGATGAAATTCAAAGTGGTAACAAATAATGTCTCCTTGCGCTGGCTACAGAATCTGCTGGAACCTGAAGGGCAGCTCACGCGATGGACTTTAAAGCTCCAAGTGTATGAATTTGAGATCATGCATTGGCTAGGGGCAAAGCATCAGAATGCGGAATGTCTTTCCCAATTACCCATAGTTGTCATCACAGTGGGTGTGGTGGACATAATGTATTAAAAGATGATTGTGGGCAAATATCAAGATGAGCCACTGCCCGTGATCAAAGTGTTAGATGGGCTTAGGCAGGATACCTTCTTGCGCAATGGGAAATTATATGAGTGGATTGGGGAATCAACGCTGAGTTTCCCAAAACCCTCTGCCTGGCCTGTGATAATTATGGATGACCATAAAGTGTTAGGTTATGGAGGGTTGAAAAGGATGCTGGAGTTCTTGTGACCCCACTACTATTGGGAAAGTATGCACTACGATGTGCTTGAGACGGTTGGTTGTTGCCATCAGTGCCAAGAGGAGAAACCATTCCACCAAAAGACCACCTACCAGCTAATCGAGCCTTAGTTCGCATGGCATACTGCTTCATTAGATGTGGTGGGGCCTCTGCTGACTGGCACAAACCGCTCCAAATATATAATAGTTGCCACTGACCATTTGACAAGATGGATGGAAGCAAGGGCTATCAAATATTTGGGGGCTGTCACTACCACTAAGTTCATCCTGGAGTTGTCATACAGCACCCTGGTTGTCCGCAATTTATCCTAATGGACAATGGGACCAACTTCACATCACAAATATTGGCCAAGTTGAACGAGCTCATAGCAAATCATGGGGTTGTAACTACCCCCTACCACCCTGAATCTAACGTTATGGTGGAACGGGTCAATGGGACCTTGGTAAATATCCTATGCAAGCTTGTAAATAAGCGACCATCAGACTGGAGCACTCTTTTATCCACCGCCGTCTTCACATATAATATCAGCTACCACTCAGCAACCAGTAAGAGTCCATTTCAATTGCTCTATAAACGACATCCTGCACTGCCTGCATTGCTTTACTCCTATGTGGAGGATACCAGCAGAGACAAGCCCCACCGCTATTTGTCTACCTTAACAAACACGCTGATTAAACTCCAAACTGAGGCATATTTCAATAGGCTTGCCAAGAAGATTCAGGATCATGCAGCTGACAAAGGTAGACGCAGCAGTCTTCCACTCCTTTGGGTAGGTGAATTGGTCCTGTTCCACGACCAACATGGGTTCAGAAGAAGGAACAAGCTCGCCAGTATATGGAATGGACCATTTGAGATCATCGAGAAGAATAGGGCTGACGCCTACACCATTAAGGAACCTATGGTTGGTCGGATAATCAACTGAGTACACGCAAAGTTCCTTTGGCAAAAAAGCAATAGGCGCTTATTATCCAGTTAAGGGGGGCAACTTCAAGATTTCAATATGACTGGGAGATAAGCTAATGTTCTAGTGGATCATAATTTAAATGTTAAGTGAATTGATTGAATCAATTATAATCTGGTACTCAAGGAAATTCCTTTGATGCCTCGATGATCAAACAAACTCTACATATATAGAAAAGAGAGATTGACTAAGCGAAATGTGTCAATTCCATTGAAGAATACTGAGGGTTAAGGGCTGAGTAGGAGAGAGAAGTCAAGAGGTTTTTTAGAAGAAGAAAAGAGAGGAAGAAGTAAGAAGTGAGTAGGATTAAGTAGAGAGAGAAAGCAGAGAGGGTCTTACAGTTTGATTATATTAAAAAAAGAAGAAGCTGGGATGATTGCCTCACATTTTATATAAGTTTATCACGTTTATTTGAGAGACCAACGATCTCCATATTGTTTGGCCGTTGCTCAGTGGGCTAAACCCTGTGCAACTCTTTAAGCGGAAATAAGTTATATCCGCCAAAAGTTAACACACACCATCTCATCCTTCACGTGATAACCTCTGGTTATATCTTCCTGATTAAGCGCGCTCTTAGAAAGGACCATAACATATTTGGATAACAAAGACTTGAGTAGGACTACCATTCTGTTTATACCATATTCCTCCGCATTTTACAGAGGAGTGAGCGCTGTCCCATTGGTGAGGAAGAGGGAAACTGAGACACAAACTTACTCATTGAAATATTCAAAAGGGTATTATGCACCTCTACCTCCTTAAGATCTGGAGCTAGTGCAGGGTTGCGACTCAAAGCATCTGTTGAAATCATTCTACTTGCACTTAATAAATTCATAAATAAATGCAAATTGGGCTAAGGTCTCATGTAGTGGGTTTGCCTTGGGGTTAAGACATGAGGTGCACAGTAGTACAGTAAGGCATGGCGATCTTTACGTATATGTAAGGGTTGGGATGAGCCGTGCAAGTGATTACGCTGATAAGCCTGCTTCAATGACTGCTAATAACAATTTATCATATATGGCATAGTTTAACTCAGGTAGGACATCTGCCAAGGAAACCTATCCCACTGGATGCTCTATTCCATCTTCACCTACTTTTAATAGGGCTCTGCTATGGTGAAGTTGGAGGCATCAGGAACCATGTTAGACTTTTTATTGGGGTCAACATTGTGAAGGATGAAAGTTGGCAGTAGGGTGCACTTTACCGCTTGGAAAGCCTCCTGAAAAGTTGAGGACCACTGGAGCGATTTTTCCCCATACGCCTTATACAAAGGCGCTGCAACTTCAGAAAGATTCGGTGTGAATTTCTTTTAGGAATGTACACATCCCCAAAAACTCCTCAATTCCTTAGCTGAAGTTGGAGTGGGCACTTACGAATTGCCTTCTCCATGTCTGGAGTTAACATGTGCCCTTGATCAAACACTACGTTGCTCAGTAAGGGGACTTTGGATTTAAATAATTCGCACTTACTTATTTTATCGTGAGGTCAGATGCCCTCAAATGCCCCACCACCAGCCAAAGGTGTACTGCATGAGACTCATTGTAAGGGAAAATACCAAAAAGGTCATCCATGTAAGCTACCGCGCATAACCCAGAAGGTCTCCAAAGCTGCATCAATAAGGTGTTGAAATATAGCAGGGGCATTTTTAAGCCTAAAGGAAATACCATGAAATTGGGAATTTCCTTTTCTGGTACAGAATGCAGTTCAGTCACTCATGGCCCTTCTTAATCCAGATCTGATTAAACTCGTTTAAACAATTCAGCTTGGAGAAAACTCTCACCTTCTCCACATAGCGTGCAATTTGTGAGTCCAGTGAGATGAATTGTAGTCTTGTGCTGTGACATTGTTGAGATTCCATAATTGATACATGGGCATAAAGTACTATCAGTGTCACAATTCTGATATGAGTGGACAATAAGCCCTAAGTCACTATGGCAGAATGGATAGAATATGCAGAGTTTGATATGAGTAATGATTATTTGAGCACCTCGAGATGAGGTGATATTGGGTTAAAGATATTGGTATATGATGAATAGATGTGGAATCGCCTCAAAGTAGGAAATCTTGAAATTAAAAAAATGAAGAATTTCTGGAACCAATGAGATATGGCGATTGAATTGCTAAGTCAAGGAAGCAATATCAACTAAATTCGCTAGGATATAAGAAAGATGAGACAATTGACTAGAGGGGGTTGTTAATAGTTTAGAAGGGAACAGAACAGCGAGGATCTGCTGTAGTTTAATATTTATATAAGAGAGGGTTGTTGGAGAGAGTGCTCTATGTTTATTCAAAGTTATTCTGTTGTTTTAAATAGGATAATCATCATATCGTTGATCCTAATTGCTCAGTGGGATGAACCTTTGCAAAAATCCTTTAGCTTGTCTCTATAATAACGCCGAGCTTAAAACAATGGTGCTCACTACAGGGGGCCCATTGATCAATCACAATAACCATAACATTCCTCAGTCAATGGCCATGTAATATCAGGCTTTCTCTGGAAGGTATTTTTTCTGAGACGCTGCAACTGTTGATTATGCAGAACTCAATCTTGCCTTGAACGCTGTGCTCCAGTGGAAGAAGGAGTTTTTTCAGAAGGTTTGTATTGATAAGCCGCCTCCATTTGATTGCTTGGGAAAATCTATGGATTTTTTAAGCGATTTCAGTTTGCAGTAGAAGGAGCTTCAGATTGGCATAAAGCCGAATTATTAATATCCAACTTGGATGTCGGAAGCGCTGACCAAGTTACTTGCTATCATCCCACCAGTTCCGTTACCTATCAAAAAGTGAAAGAAACTGTGTTGTTAACATTTGGAGGAACTTCGAAAATGGTGAAGTGAAAGGCTGAGTTCTTAACCATTGGGTACGCATAGTAGGACCTTCACTGTATTTGCTGATTGCTTTAATGTGTAAGCCCATGTGTTAATTGTGGCAGGAAATTTAACCAAATCCATATATGCATAGCATTGACCTCCGCTGTGAAACCATACCATGAGCTTTATAGTACCATACATCCATTGAAGTTGGCATACCTTTTCTTGAATTTGTTCAAAACTTACGCCATCTATCCACTACCTTCCCTCCACCCAATATAGAGTGGAAACCTATCATCTCCGCTGCCAGACTTTCTTATTTAGAGGAGTTATCCCTCCCTGTTCAGCGTCAATTTAGTAACCACTGGCCTTATTATCACTACACGCCTCACTCCCAACCAATTTGCCATCAGCAGTTCAACTATTGGGAGGGGTCTGTTTACACTGCTCAACCCCAGTCTAACTTTTGGGTTGGCCCATTTTACAACAATCATGGACGCAGATCTTATGGAGCAATAGTTTCTTGTGCGGTTGCTCTGGGCACTTGGCCAGAAGTTGTCTTAATCGTCAGGTTCATTCCCTATTGCAGGATCAGTACAATAAGGGAAAAGTCAGAGAGGAGTAGAGATGGGATCCTCTACTTCCGCTATTCTGACCTAAAATGACCCACCTGAACCTATCCTCGTACATTCAGTGGAAGTTCCACAGTATGACGATGCCTTTTTATATCAGCAGCCAGTTGGGGGTGAATGTGCTGACACGAGCGCAATTTATAACATGGCGGAAGCAGGCCCCCAGGAGCAACCAAAGCCTTATGCCTTTCAAATTTTTGATCAATTTTCTACAGATGAACCAGATCCCTTCGCCAATGAACTTCTCTTAAAAGGGTGAACGCGGCCCTCCCTGTGGACGCTATTGTTAAAAAGTACCCTAAAGTTGGAGAGGGTATTATGAGCTTCTTAGGAAAACGAGATCCATTATGTGTCCACGTTTTAAACATTCAGAATGTGTCTTACGCCGAGTGTACTTACTGTGCCATTGTCATAGCAAAAATCCCAAGTCCAGGCTATAATTGATATGGGTTCCCCAATCAACATAATGTCTACAAAGTTGGTGGAGAAATTGGCATTAAAGCCTGATGTGGAACATAATATGATGTATGAGACTGCAGGCGCGGAAAGCAGTCTCTGAAGAAGTGTACAGTGCACTACTCTTCGCAGTTTGAGTCAACTGACATTTTAGCCCCATTTATAGTGTAACCAAACAATAACTATGACCTGTTATTTGGAACCGCTTTTATGCACCACTTTGGGGCTGTTGTTGATATAACCACGGAAACCTTTGAAATTCTGGGGCAGAGGATCCCAATCTACTTCACTTCCAGTGGAATGCTGAAGGATCCGGTGCACATGGGTCACATTAATTTTGCATATGGTGATGGGGTGATTCCAGTTCGCTACCATTAATTAAAGAATAAGACCTGGGCCCTTCCCCATCAAATTTATGAAGATCAAGGGCTACCTCTTAGAGCTGCCAGCCCATATCTATCCCCTCTGTACACCAAGTAATTTATAAACACTGAGTTAGAGGTGGAAGTGTATGCTGGGTTATATGAAGAGGTCATTGGGCTCTATCAGCAATCGCAGCTTGAGCCCCATGTGGCCCCAGGCATTATACTTCTGAGACATGGGGAGATCAAGATCTTAGTAGCAAATCTTCAGAATAGACCAATGCAAATCCGCCGACACCAAATGGTGTCATATTTACATTTTATCCCAATTGAGGATGACCTCCATGTTCATGAGTATGGTTTGCTGGATGAATTTTGTCTGCCCATCGAACCACAGCCCGGTGTAATGGCAATTGTACTGCGTGAAACTTTAATGGGATTACCAGAAGACCAGAAAGACAAGCGGAATCCTTATATAAAAAATAAAAAGAAATCTTTGCTGTTGATGATCATGATTTAGGGTGTGCGCAGGGAGGGATCCGTATATTGGACACTGGGGATCATCCCCATCAGATCTCGGCCAATCTGCCAGTCTAGAACAGCAGAAGAAGTTGTTATGGCAGAAATCAATAAACTGCTAGAGCAAGGAATGCTTGAACCGTTAAAGAGCCCATGGGCTTCCCTGTCCCAATTGTCAAAAAGAAGGACAGTACCAATTGGGTAGTAACAGACTACCGCAAGCTCAACAACATTATGAAAAATGTCATATACCCCTTACCACAAATTGATGATGCTTTGGACCAGTTGGATAGAGCTCGTTACTTCTCTGCAATGGATTTAATTCTGGCTATTGGAAGATTGAGTTACCTACGGCGGAACAAGAGAAATGCGCTATTATCACGTCAAAAGGGGTTTTATAACTGACACATATGCCACAAGGGTTGGGTAATGCCTCAGCTACATTCCAACAGGCGATGTACATTATCCTTGCCAATTTAAGGCTGTCCTGCGTTCTTGTATACCTAGATGACATCAACGTTTTCTCCTGTACGTTTTCTAAGCACCTTGCCCATTTGGAAGAGGTATTCCACCAGTTGGCTGAGGCCAACACCAAAACAAAACCCTGGAAATTTCACTTTTTTCAATGATCAGTTAGAGTAACTTTGGGTATGTAGTTGATGCAACAGGGCTGCAGCCACAACCAGCTAAGGTGGAAGCTATTTGGAAGATGACTACACCAAACAATTAGCGAGATATACAAGTATTTTTAGGGATGGTTGGCTACTATCGACATTTTATACCAAACTTTGGTTATATTGGATGTCTGCTGTTTTATTAATTAAAAAAAGATGCCACGTTTGATTGGAAAAACGCCATCAACACTAATTCGATACACTTTGAATGGTGTTGATTAATACGCCGGTACTACGGTACCCAAATTTTGAAATGGAATTTATTGTACAGATGGATGAATCTCTTTCCGCTGTGGGTGCAATTCTGTCCCAAAAAGATGACAAAGGGGAGAAGCACCCAGTGGCGTACTGTAGTCAAAGCCTTTTTAGCCTTGAACGTAAATATACTGTGACTGAGTGGGAGTGCTTTGAGGTGATGTTTGCTTACAAGCAATTCAGAGTATATTTGCATGGTGTAAAGTTCAAAGTCATAATTTATCATGCCTCATTACACTGGTTACAGAACCTTAAGGAGCTGGAGGGGCGTCTAGCTCAATGGGCCCTTAAACTGCGGGCTTATAATTTTGAGATTCTTCACTGACTGTGAGTCAAACACCAAAATGAAGACTGCTTGTCAAGATTACCAACAATTGCAGTAATGGATTATCTAAGTGACATCATGTACAATAATATGATTAGTGGTAAGTACGATGATGAGCCAACGCAAGTCATAAAGGCGTTATATAAATTGTGAGCCAATACTTTTCAGCGGAATGGTGAGTTATATAAGCAGATTGGTAATCTAACAGTGAACTTCCCATGACCATTGGCACGGCCTAATATCATGAGTGCATATAAGGCCATTGGACATGGTGGTGTGTGTAAGAATATGGAATACTTGCAGCCTTGGTATTACTGGGAAAGCATGAACTTCGATGTTCTTGATACTATCTCCTCCTGCCACCAGTGTCAATTGGAAAAGCCGTCTGTCAAAAGACTTTGTACTGGTTAGTGAAGCCGCACTTTGCTTGGCATACAATTTCCATGGATGTCGTTGGCCCTCTGTCAATGGGAGCTAACCGATCCAAGTACATTTTGGTGGCAATTGACTTCTTAAACCCGGTGGGTTGAAGCAAGGGCGATATGATATTTAGGGACAGTCACAGTGTCCAAATTCACAATGGAATGTATTATCCAACAGCATGGCTGTCCTCAGTTCCTCTTTACTGATAATATAGCTATCTTCACTTCCCACATCCTCCAAAAGCTCAATGAGCTGATGGCTATCTGAGTGGATTTGACAACCCCATACCACCCCGAGTCCAACGGAATGGTTGAGCGGGTCAATGGGACTCTAGTGAACATACTCCACAAACTAGTAGCAGATCGACCTTCAGATTGGAGTTCCCTTTTGTCCACCACCGTCTTTGCCTATAATGTTAGTTATCATTCTGCCACAGGGAAGAGTCTCTTCCAATTACTATATGGCCGACACCCTGCTCTTCCAGCACTGCTATATGCCTGTGTAGAAGCTACCATCAGAATGGATCCCCAACGTTATTTGATGACCCTAGTTAACACATTAATCAAATTGCAAGTCAAAGCATACTTGTTCAGTTTAGCCAATAAGATTATGACTCAAGATACTGATCAGGTATTGCGTAGCAGGTTAGCCTAGTTCAAAGATGGGTCCATGGTTCTATTCCATGATCAACACGGTTTCAGGCGTAAGCACAAGTTGGCCAGTATCTGGATTGGCCTGTTCGAAGCTATTGAGAATAAAAGTATGGATGCATATACTATCAAGGACCCCACTAGCAGTTGGTTCGTCAACTGATTGCATGCGAAGTTCCTCCAGGAATATAAGCAATAGGAGCCTTATCATCCAGTCAAGGAGGGGTAAATGTCGCAATTCTGATATGGCTGGACAATATGCCCTAAGTCATTATGTTGTAATGGATAGAATCCACAGAGTTTGATACAAGTAATGATTATTTGAGCACCTTAAGATGAGGCGATATTGGTTGAAAGTATTGGTGTACAACGAATAGATGAGAATTGCCTCAAATTAGGCAATCGTGAAATTAACAAATGAAGAATTGCCAGAACCAATGAGATATGGCGAATTGATTTACTAAGCCAAGGAAGCAGTATCATCCAAAGTCATTGGGATATAAGCAAGATGAGACAATGACTAGAGGAGGTTGTTAATAGTTTATAAGGGAGCAAAATAGCAAGTATCAGCTGTAGTTTAGTATATCAAATAAAAGAGGGTTATTGGAGCGTGTGATCCATATTCATTCAAAGTTATCTGTTGTTTCAAGTATGATGATCATCATATCGTTGATCCTAATTGCTCAGTGGGCTGAACCCTGTGAAAAAATCCTTTGGCTTATCTCTAGAATACCGCTGAGTTTATAATAATTGGCTTTCTCCCACAAAGAGAAATGGGGAACATACAGGGGAGGTTCGCTGAAAAATTGCACCTTTGGCTAACTGCTCCTTAACCCACACGTCTTACGCCAAATCCTCACATACTGTCAATAGATAAATTGTGGAAGATTATGCACCAGATCAATGGTGAGATTAAACTTGAAATCAAACTCTGAATGAGCTGGTAGTACATTGGTTGAAGGCGCATCAAAAATATATTTAAACCTCTCCAAACAGGAAAGTAGTGCAACCTCCAAATAGGGCTTCAGCAATGGGGCAAAACTGATTGCATGGATATTCGTCCAGTGGGGAAAATCTCCCTGAAATCTTGCTTTTGCTTAAGAGACAACTAACTTGTGACCATTATTCAAAGTTAAGGATTTTGTATTGTCTTTCAAGTTGGTTCTGACGTCAAACTTTCGTCACCACTCTACACCCAAAATAATGGAGCACAAGAGGTTTTGATAGCTTGGAAGCGGCCAGACAAATGATACTTGCCTACTTGATAATACACTAAGCTCAATTTAGCGTGGGAATACCCTGGGAAGCACCTCCTCTAATTATGCCACCTAGAAAGTAACTCAGCTCAAGGTAGTCAGCTAGCTCTTTGTCTTAAAAATTCTTAGTAGCTTCAGTAACCACTGAAATAGTAGTGCTGATTTTTAAGGGAATGAAAGGGTAGCAGTCAAAAGTAATATCCCGAAAGATCTTTATTTATAATAGAAAACGTCAACACTTCACCACCAAAATCTTCTTCATGGTTGAATATACCCCCAGGGTACATTTTTGCAGCATAGAATGGATAGGGATATTTGGCCACTCTTACTGCTGAGGTCACATATCCCACCATAGCTTCTACAACTGCAGAAACGTTTTTAGATTACATAATTAACTCCTTCTCCACCTCCCGGGTTCTGCGTATCATTGTGGTAGTCAAGCGTGGGTTTCTGGGGTGTTTTGATACACTGAAATGGGTTCCATATCTGGGCCATAAGAGAAGATCTATGGATCATTTGTGTATATGTAAACATCATTATAAAATGTGTTTTGGGCTGTTAACGAGCCCATCCCACTTTGGTGACAGGTTGCACGACGTTATCCAAGGCCATCACCACCAGGACCTCTGTTGATGATACCACCTGCACTGTCCAAATGTGGTTCCAAAAAACCAAATTTATTTTTTTAAATTTTAATGAGTTTAGTGGAAAGTTTGGAAATTAAAACTCTCAGATTGAAGGGTGGTTAGCTGAGCGGGTAAACCTGCTTCCACCCCTAGTGCAGGTTTTGAGTTCAAAACCTGTACTGGCTACAAAACATTCTCGGTGTGGTATATTTGTCCCAAGGTCAACCCACCTCGAATAATAAAACTCTCAGATTGTGAAGAATCCATATCCACTGGGTACAGGCAAGAAGGGTGGGTATTTACCAGCCATAGGCAGCAAGAATAACGCTGAGTTGCTCCAACCCTTGGAAAGATTAGAAAACAGAGATGAGCCCCGCCGCAGCCATGGCCAACAGCTGGAGCAACCCATTTGCACTTCACAATAGTCCCACATGGAAAAGCTTTTGCACATAAGAAAAATGTTTGGTCGTCTAATGTCAGGAGAGCGTTTATAACTCTCCAGTTCCCAGAGTGGTGGTGTACGTAGCACTGGACCAACGCAAGGGAACTAGTCATCAGTGTTAAAATAAAGGTAGCCCAAAAGAGGGAGCTAAAGCTAAAGTGACATATGGTGAGGGTGGTTAACATGGTCCAAGTAATTAGGGATCAAAAATTCAGCAAAAATTGGTTATGCCCCAAATGGCAGTTCATAACCAAGAAGTTTACAGGGCTAGCGTGCAAGGGTAACCCATCTTGGAGGGAAACTGGTCAGCCTCCAGTGTACCTGAGTCTGAAATAATTTTAAAACAAATAAGTTGGCTAATGTGACGTGAGACCTCCTCAAAGAGGTCCACGCATAGGTTCACCCAAGTCAACATAAAAAAAACTCCACTGACTAGGGGTTTATTATAGAGAAGATGACCAACAGGAAGAGTTGGTCTCGAGCAAACATATTTAAGCCAACTCAGGTAAATCATCAATTGGAGAAAGTGACACTAAGCCTTAGTGCACCAATAAGTTTATGCTTCCATTAACAGGGTAACATACTTCAAAACTGACCTTACTCAAGTGATCAATTGAAGTTGAACCCATCCCAAGTTAGTAATTTCATAAATTGAATGGGGTTTAAACTCCTGTTCACTGATTAACCATATTGAGCCATCATCATGTAATAAAAACCCTATCCGTTTTAAGGAAAGAGCTGAAACAAGGAACTGTCGTTATACACCTCACTTGTACCAACTTGGGCATACCTAGACTGTACCCAGCATTGGTATAAGTTGTGCTTTAGGTCAGGAAGGTCCTGCAACTTGACCCTTTGAACCTCTTGCCTCCCAACCTTGTCCTTGCTGTTAGTACCCTCAATTATGCCAAGTAAATATGACAGATGAGCTGGATATTCTGATGCAGTTGGCCTTTGAGATAACCAGAAATTTGCTACCCAGCACTGCGATTTGGCCTCAGGCTTTGTTAATTAATTGACAGTTATTGATAATGGCCTCTCAGTTGTTGTGGACAAGCGAGGAGGTCGTGCTGTAAAAGGCAACATCATGTGAGTGTAAGGTTTGAGAAATCTCATGTTGTTGGGAGACTTCATGATAGTGCAACCTGACTAGCTGAAGGAGGTGATTAATAGCTAAGTGAGTGAAGTTCTGAAGGTAGCACGCGTTTACCTAGGTCAGTTCTCCCAATGACATCTGAGATGAGGTGATTGAAGATCCCCCATAGTAAAGGCACAGAAGAGGTTCAGGAGCAGCTTGAGTGGGCACCCATGGAGTATATGCCATACATTAACTGTTGAACAATGTCATTGGGTTCTCTACTGAAGTTGATACTGATTTCAGTCAACTAAGGGTAGGGAAAACTGAAACATAGCCCAAAAATTTAAACTCTCAGGCTGCATGGGCAGCACTTCTTACTGCAAAGCACTAATACATTGAGCAATGCTTCTTGACTGATCATCAGAATGATCTACATGACAGCTAGTATTCTCCATTATTTGTGATAGGTGTTTTCACTTAGGACAGTGTTGAGATTATGATATGACTGGACAATAAGACCTGAAGAGTTATGACAGAATGTTGAGAATCCACTGACTAGGATGTTATTTATGAGTATTCATGCGGCTTGAGATAAAGCGATATTAGTTTATAATGGTTGTTAATGGATCGCTTTCAAATAATGCAATAAGGTGATGTTGACATTTGACAAATACTATTTAGATTTCCTAGAATTGGGGTGATAGAGAGTTGAAGAATAACAGCTGAAACCAATGAGAATCGGCAGAATAGAATAACATAAGCTAAGAGAATGGTACTATCTGAAGCCGCTGATATATAAGAAAAATGGGCAATTGAAAGAGGAGGTTAGTTAGTGATAGAGAAAAAAGTGGAGCAGCAAAGAGTCGCTGTAGTTATAAAAATAAGAAAAAGTGTTATTGGGGCAATTGCTCCTATTTCCTTACATTTTCAGTCTGTTCAGGGGACCAATGATCCCCACATCATCTGTACATTGCTCAGTGGGTTTAACCTGTGCGACCCTTATGGCGGATCCCAACAGTACCACCAAAAATTATAACTGTGTTGTTCACTACAGGGGGCCCATTGATCAACCACTAAAAACATAAAATTTTCAGTCGTCAGCTATGTCTCATATAGTCTGCATGGCTGGAGAATCTTCATATAAAACTGCATCAGCCAAATATGAGGAACTTAAACTAACTTTAGACGCAGTGCTCAAGAAATAGGATGAACTTCTTCAAGAATGCAAAGCCGTTATGCATCAGCTTGATAGCACGTTTAGTCAAATGAAAATTCTGGGACAACAAAACAAGGAACTCGCCAATTGCTTGGACAACACCACCAAACGACTTCATTGTGCTGAGCAGAAATTAAACAGTACCTCCCAGCCCTCTTATTAGGAAGAGGAAAGATGACAGGGGGGTAAAATACAATGAGGAATATGACGCTGGTCATAGCTACTACACCCATGATGGTAGCTCTGGATATGAGTATGAGTTGAAGTGCCAATTCCCTCAAGTGATGGAAGTGCTACCCGCGGCAGAAGGCCACACTACCTCTAAAGTAGCGGACATCCCAAATTCTTCTGGACAGCTTCTCATTGAGAAACTGCTTTTAGGTATTAACCCATTCCTCAGTATGTCCCAAAAAGTCACGTCTATGAACAGGATGAGGAGGACAATATCAAGAAACTTCCTCCATTAATCAAATTGAAAAAAATGGCTTTTTTAAATGGTTTGAATTCGCATCAGAAGGCACATCCAATTGACAGAAAACAAAAATGTTGATATATGCCTTGGATGTTGGGAGTGCCAATCAAATCACCTGCTACATCCCAATCAGCTTTATAACCTACCAGGATGTAAAAGATACCATGCTTTGGCTGTTTGGGGAACCTCAAAGATGTCGCAGCAAAAGGTGGAATTCTTGATGATCATATTCTGCCACAACGATACCCTCATGGAGTTTTCTAATTTATTTACGATGGAAGCTCACGTGCAGATTGGGGCAGGTACTTAGCAGAAGCCAACGTGTGCATCACAATGACCTCTGCGGTGAAGCCATACCATGAGCTTCACAATGACATTTCGCTGATTCTGGTTGGCAACGTTCCCCTACTCAAAATTGTGCAATTATTGCGCTGCTTATCTCCTAACTTTCTGCCACCAAATATGGAATGTAAAAATACCACCTCCGCTGTACCCTCTTATTTGGGGGAATATGCTCATCCAGACCACATTCCACCTAGCAACCCCTGGCCTTACTATAATTCCACGCCTCGTCCTCAGCTGAATTATCCTCAATAGTTTGACTACTGCCCAGGGGCGTTTATGAAAATTTTCAACCTCACTACCAACCTGGACCTAGTTATTCTGAATGCCAGCAATCTTCTTACTGGCCTGGCCCTGGTTATGCTGAACGTCCCCAAACTTTTTTCTGACCTGAACCCTTTTATGAAAATCAAGGATGTGGCTCTTATGGGGTCAGTTGCTATGAATTCGGTCACCCTTGCCACTTTGCATGAAGCTGCTCCAACCTTCATGTGCACTATGTGCAACAAGATCAATAATACTAGGGAAAAGATGGAGTGGAGTAGAATTGGGACTCTCTTTACCTCCACAACTATAACCACAAATGTCCCTGAATCAATAGTAGTATATCCCTCAGAAGTCCCTCAGTATGATGACATAATTTTATACTAGCACCCTTTTGGAGGAGTGAATGTAGTGACTTGAGCTAAAGCCAAGGCCGCGGCAGATGATGGTTCTCCTGAGCATCCAAATCCATACGCCTGCCAAATGCTTAATCAAGCTTCCTCAGACAAGATGGATTCTGCCACGGATGCAGCAACTCTAAAAGGAGTAAACGTTGTCCTTCCAGTAGACCATTGTTAAAGAATACCCCAAAGTTGGTGAGGGGATAATGAGTTTTCATGAATAGAGAGATCCTGTAAATGTCAACTTATTAAACAGTCAATATTTTCCCTATTCCAAGTGTACATACTGTGATATTTTTGTAGCAAAAAAGAGTAAGCGCTATAATAGATATTGGTGCTCCAGTCAACATGGTTTCCACTAAGTTGATGGCAAAGTTGATGTTAAAACCTGATGTGGACCATAAAATGGTTTTGGCACCACCATAGAGTAAGCACCATCTCTGAGGGAGCGTACAGTGCGCTACCATTGCAGTTTGGGTCCATTGTCATTGTAGCTCCGGCATTTGTGCTACCAAACAAAAATTATGACTTGCTAATTGGAAATGCTTTCCTGCAACATTTTGAGGCTGTCGTTGATATGATGAAGGAGACCCTTGTAATTTGGGACAGTAGATTCCAATTTACTTTACCTCTAGCGGAGAGCCGAAGAATTTGGTGAACATGGGCCATATCAACCTTGCATATAAGATGGGGTGATTCTAGTTTACTATCATCGACTGAAAAGCAAAACTTGACCCCTTCCCCAGCAGATATATGAATACAAGGACTACCTCTCTGAGCTGCAGGGCCTATATCTATTCCTTCCAAACAATAAGTTCTAGTGAACACTGAGTTAGAAGTGGAAGTGCCTGCTGGGCTTTCTGGGGAGGTCATCGGTTCCTATCATAAAACATGGCGTGAGCCTCATGTGTCTCCAGGGCTTATACTCCCAGGGAATGGAGAAATCAAGGTTTTGTTAGAAAATCTCCAGAGCGAACCATAACAAATCTGCTAACACCAAATAGTGGCATATTTACATTTGACTCCAGTTGAGGAGGTCCTTAAAGTCCATGAGTTCAGTTCATTAGATGGATTTAGCCTACCAGTCAAGTCGCTGGCCGGCGTAATGACAGTGGTACCATGGAAAACTTTGTTAAGGATATCAGAAGAACAAAAAGACCAAGTGGTAGCTTTATTTCAGAAGTACAAGGAGATTTTTGCTGTCAACAATCACGATTTAGGGTGTGCTTGGGATGGGAGGTCCATCAATTGGACACAAAAGATCATTACCTATAAAGTCTCAGCCAATCCACCAATTGAGGACAGTGGAAAATGTTGTCACTGAGGAAATGGAATAGTTGCTGGAGCAAGAAATGCTTGATCTTTCCAAGAGTCCATGGGCTTCGCCCATTATGATTTTAAAAAAGAAGGATGGCACTAACTGTTTAGTAATGGACTACCTGAAGCTCAATAGTATTACAAAAAACTCATACCCGTTGCTGCTTATTGACGATGCTTTGGATTGGTTAGGTAGAGCCCATTACTTATCAGCAATGGACTTGATATCAGATTACTAGCAAATTGAGTTATATATTGTGGAACAGGAGCAATGCGCCATAATCACATCCAAAGGCCTTTTCCAACCAACCCATATACCCCAAGAGCTGTGTAACGCCCCAGCTACGTTCCATTGAGACATGGACATTATCCTCGGTGATCTGAAGCTGTCATGTGTCCTCATATACCTCAACAATATCAATATCTTCTCTCAAACCTTTTCTGAGCAAATTAATCATCTAGAAGCAGTATTCTACCAACTCGCTGAGGCGAACACCAAAGCTAAGCCATGAAAATATAGCTGCTTTAAAGATCAGTTGGAATACCTGGGGTTTGTGGTATAATCCAAGGAGCTGAAACCACAGCTGGCCAAGGTGGCAGCCATCCAAAAAATGCTACACCTGATAGTAAATGTGACATACAGGTATTTTTGGGAATGGTTGTTTACTACCAACGCTTCTTTCCAACTTCAGCTGTATTGGGGGACCGTTGTTTGAGTTGTTAAAGAAGGATGCTGCGTTCAAATGGATGGAACGTCATCAATATGCCTTTGATACGCTTTGAACGGCGCTGACCAGTGCATTGGTGCTACACTATCCAAACTTCAATAGGGAGTTTATTGTTCAGATGGATGCATCCCTCTCCGCTGTTGGGGCGGTACTCTCTCAGAAAGATGACGAGGGAGAGGAGCAGCCTGTTTCATACTGCAGTCAAAGTCTGAACTGCTATGAGCGTAATTATAATGTGACCAAGTGGGAGTGCTTAGCGGCGATCTACACATATAAGCAATTATGAGTCTACTTGCATGGGGTAAAGTTTAAAGTCGTAATGGATCACACGTCATTATGTTGGTTGAAAAACCTCAAAGAGCCTCATGGGTGTTTAGCTCAATTGGCTCTTAAGTTGCAGGATTATGACTTCAAGATCCTACCAATGCCCAGGAGCTAAGCATCAGAAAGCCAATTGTTTATATCAATTGCCAACCATTGCCCTGATGGCAGATCTCAGCGATGTGATATGTGAGAAGATGCTCAGCAGAAATAATGATGACAAACCACTCCAAGTGATCAAAGCGTTAAAATTAGATGCAAGGGAATACCTTACAATTGAAGTGGTAACTATACAAGTGGATCAGCGATTCAATTGTAAGTTTCTCTTGACCCTCATCACGGCCTGGAATTATTATGGGCGACCATGAGGCATTTGGACATGGTGGTGTGCGCAAAACAATGGAGTTGTTGCACCCTTAGTATTTTTTGGGAAAGCATGAAAGTTTGTGTTTGAAACTATTTCCTATTGCTACCAGTGTCAAGTGGAAAAGCCATTCCACCAGAAGACCTTTTACCAGTTAGTGAAACCATATTTTTCTTGGCATACGGTTTCCCTGGATGTCATTGGGCCTCTGCCAATGGGAGACAACTGGTGTAAATAAATTCTGGTGGCTATAGATCAATTGAGCAGGTGGTTTGAAGCGTGGCTGATATGGAATCTGGGGGCAGTCACAGTGGCCAAATTCACAATGGAATGTATTATCCAGCGACATGGTTGCCCTCAGTTCATTCTTACTGATAACAGAACCAACTTCACCTTGCACATTCTCCCAGATTGAATGAGCTCATGGGCATCCGCGGGGTTCTGATGAATTCATATAACCCTGAGTCCAATGTAATGGTCAAAAGGGTTAATGGGACGCTGGTGAGCATCTTTAGGAAGCTGGTAACCTATAGACCCTCTGATTAGAGTTCCCTCCTGTCTACTGCCATCTTTGCTTACAATATTAGCTACCATCCTGCTACGGGGAAGAGCCCCTTTCAACTGTTATATGGATGGCACCCCGCTCTTCCAGCGTTGCTTTATTTGTGCATAGAAGATACTGGCGGAATGGACCCCATTGTCACTTGACAAATTTAGCTGACACTTTGACCAAGTTGAAAATGGAAGTGTACTCATTTACCTTGGCCAAAGAGATTAGAAATCAATATGCTGATCAGGTATGACGTAGCAGGCTGGCCCAATTCCAAGAAGGTGAGATGGTTTTGTTCCACGACCAGCACAGGTTTGGGCAAAAACACAAGCTGGCCAACATTTTGTTGGTTTGTTTGAAACAAATGTGAAAATGTTGTCAATGCATATACCATATAAAGACCCAGCATATGATCAAATCATTAATTGAGTGCATTTAAAGTTTCTCTGAGCATATAAACAATAGGAGGTTTATTGTCCAGTCAAAGGGGGGATAATGTCAAGATTCCAATATGACAGGTTGATAAGCCTGAAAAGCTACAATGGAATGGTGAGAATCTGAAAACCAGGATGATATTTAATGGTATTCAAGTGCATTGAGATGATGTGATATTAGGTTTAGATGGGTTGTTTATGGATCACAATAAATAAGACAATAAGGTGAGGTTAACATTTGACAAGTATTATTTAGATTGCCTCAAATCAGGGCGTTAGAGAGTTGAAGAATAACATCTGAAACCAATGAGAATTGGAATAATAGAATAGCCTAAGCTATGAGAATGGTATTGTTTGAAGCCAACGATATATAAGCGAGATGGGTTATTGAAAAGAGAATGTTAGTTAGCCAACAGCTCCTCTGCCAACATATCCATGGGGCTATTAAAACCCTTGTTGAGGGTATTCCTATTCCAAATTTTCTCCATGATTTTGATGAGAATGAAAAGTATGAAATTGAGGAGCTCGCTTTTTGGAGTGAGCCATTCTTACATCGATGTGCAAAAACTTCTCTTTTTAACCCCAATTATCCTAAGACCTGCCAGCGCATCAAGTCGTTCACTTGTGTGCCAGCTCTCATCACTTTCGCTGAGCATCAACTTGCTCAATATATTGAGGAGATGTACACCTCTGGTTTCATAAATGAAGAAAATCCACAACTATACCTCCTTATGCCCCATGTTGCTGATGCTCCCACCCCAATGCTGTCCACTATGGTCCACCAGCTAAAGTGGGCGCCAGACAAAAGTTTCACTAAAGCTTCCTACACTTCTGATATGGCTTCCTGGGCTGTTAGCTGAGGTGGCATATTAGGTTTTTTTATTTCTAATAATCCCTTTGTTTAGCCCATTTGCAAATAGAGATGCGTGGCGGCTCCCCCTGTTTGGGTTGGGCACCACTAGTGCTAAAAAAAGAGGATGTTAGTTAGTAGTAGAGAAAAGGCGTAACAGCAAAGAGTCGTTGTAGTTATAGAAAATAAATAAAAGTGTTGTTGGGTCAATTGCTCATATTTCCTTATATTTTTCAGTCTGTTTGGAGGACTGACAATCCCCACATCATCTGTCCATTGCTCAGTGTGTTTGACATGTGTTTGACTCTTATGACGGATCCCAACAGTACCACCCAAAAATATAACAGACAGCTTGGATCCCCTGTAGTGAGCACCTCGTTTTGTCATCAATACAGTTTTCTAGATTTCTGCTGAGGTTTGTAGGTGGACTTAAAGCTTAGTGTTGCAGAGAGGTCATAAAACATAAAAATGGACTAGATATAGTCTACTTAAATAGTTAAGAAGTATTGATATTTATAGGGTGCACAGGGACATAGTACCTCAAGTATTTTCGTGTCCCCACCACTCATGATCTTTCATTGTCTTCTGGATTGATCGCCTGGGAGGCATCATCATTGTACTTCGTTTCCCCCATTACTAGAGTAATGGAGGCCGCGCCTCTTGCAATTCAGGAAGTGGAGATGAGATTCATGAAGTTATCTCCATCAAGACTTAAATGTGCTTGGTTTCCTGATTGAATTTTGGTTTGGTGCCATCAAGATAAGGCTCTGTGTAATAAGGCTCAGGAGTCGTTGCACTGCAGCTCAATTTGGAAATTGGTATTCTGATTTGTTTTTCATCTTGAATCCTGAAAAATACATTGCATCATCTCTTTAGGAAGAAGAGTGAAGATGGTGGAGACTACGGGCCCATCAATTATGTCATAGCACTGGCTTATAAAGGTAATACCAGACTGCCAGTCTTGTTGAGTGGACACCCAGAACACAAACAAGAATACCAGAGGTATACCTTTCCACACTGCTTGCACTTTATCAGGAGAGGAACAACTGAAGCTGACGATTGGCAATCACCATTACTAGCATATCTGCTAGTAACCACATGGTTGCAAAAGTAATGGCTTGAAATTTCGCGAATGTTGATTCATAGTCACCTCAAGGAGGCTAAAATACACTTCTAGAACATGGGGGTCAAACGCTCATAAGGGCCACAAAACCTATCACTCTGAATGGGGATCATCTCAAGGAGCAGGGCCATATCATGAAGCCACAAGGCATCTAAAATAGGGGTCAACCCCATGTGACCACCATAGCAGTATCCACATATAAGTATGGAGGGAACAAGATAGTAAGTATAGGCACTATGGTTCAGTCATTACAAAGGCTAATAAACATGGCATCTGGCAAGAATATGGCTGATAATGGCTAAACTAAAGTATTTTTAAAATTTCACACAAAGTTTTGCTTATTGGAAACATAGGATAAAATTGCCTGAAACAGGACTTATGTGGACTGTTGTCTCAGGTGCTAGGGGCTTGAAGAATAAGGTAACCTTTAATTATATTAGAAAAAGATTGTACTCATTTCTTGGGGATCAACACTATACAATGATCATGATGCTGATTTGGTATCTTTAGGCCTAAGGGAACAAACCTTACATCTAGATTAGAAGAGTTTTTCCGTTTTAAATCAAGAAGGGAAAGAAGCTGGTGGCCATCTATAATCACCCCTGGGTGATTTAGCTCATGTGGTAGATGAGAGGTGGGTAATGGAATACCCCAATAATCGCACCTCTTCCTCCTCTAATCACCACACAAGAGTTGGTGCGGAAACTTTAGGAGGTGTTTCAGGAAATGTTGGTAGATATAAGCCATCTCTAGCAGAAGGTTAGAAGTTATTGCCTTTGAAAAGTGCCCTCCCCTGTATTAAATACCGCTGGTATTTAGAGATTAATAAGCAGTGAGGTTAAATTATTTGAGCCATTCTCAGACTAAAACCTATCAACTCTTCCCAACCAATTATATTATAGATGATACCATTCCAACAGGTATGGGTGCAACAAACCCCTTTTGCCTCTAAAAGGAGCCAGTCATATGTGGCTTATATTTGGCCGCAACCTGATTTCTGCAAGAGGAGACAGTGCTATCATGCCAAGTGTGATCCCAGTGGAATGGATATTCTCACTAGTTAATTTATACTTATTTGACCGGGCAAGTCAGATCCAAGTTGGGATTGGCAATCATTTTGAAAGTAAACCTACTGTCTAAGTCCAGGGGAGCGCCCCCTCCATTTGGATTGGGGGGGGGGTTCCCCTTCCCATCCAAGAAGGGCCCAGAAGGCTGGTGGACCCCCTCATTTTCTAGGGCAACCTCATTCATGTAGTGGACGAGCGGTGGGTCAGAGCCTACCCTATAAGGACTCATCCCATAACCACAGGTTCGCACATCCAAAGAATTAATGGGGCGAATTAAGGGAATCTCTAGCAGATTGGTAATGAATTGCATCCGCTTGGGGCAAAGGGGCCAAATAAAATTAATAGCGGCAAATCTTTGACGTTGATAGTCAACAATAGCAAAACATTGGTAACAAAGCCCAATGGTCGTGTACTTCCATTGGAAAAAGCGTTAAATGCCAAAGATTCAGTAATTTTAGCCAATGGTATTGGGCCATTGTTGAATGTTGCCACCAGTATGGAACCCTCCTTGAAATTATAAGAAACAAGGCTTGACGGGCGCATACCTTCAATGAAGAAAGCGTTTAAGTTCAAATCTTTAGTGGAACTTGCTGATGGCATTGAACCTTTGTCAAAAGTTGCCATCAAATTCGAAACTTTACTAAAAATATCAGAATCCCCATCCAATGATTCCGCTTGGTCAGATGGACGACAAAGTGACCATGTGCAGGCGGATTAAATGCCCCAAACCTGCTCCCAACCTCTTGGGTCCGCCCCAATATGGGGTGGCCTTGGGAGGTTTCTATCGCCTATGAGGTGAGATGCCATCATGCCAATCATCAGAACAATGGCAAATCCACAAATTGGGCATCTGTAGATGAACCAACAGTGACTCTGCCCACTGCTGACAATTTTTAAGTTGCACCAAACTAGTTCATTTCTTTCCCCCTCTCAAAGTTTCAAGGTAAGTCGAATCTTAAAGGCCCAATTTTGAGCTTTTCTAAGCTATTTCAAATTAATTGTCTATTCAAGCAGTTGTACCACAATGAGAAAATTGACGTTTGATTTTCTACTTTTAAATCCAATAAATTCCCATATCCTAAAGTTACTTTTTTATGAAAAAATTAAAACCACCCAATCTGATCCCACTTTTCACAGCACCCAAAACTGTGGTCCCTGGGACCGTGACAGCCTGGTTCATTACTGGGTTGCTAATTACGATTATGGCCTATTGCGCTCACTGGTTAAAACTTTCTCATCACATTAAAACGTCATACATGCAGCAGCGCCCTTGGCATTCAGGATTGCCTTTTAAGTGTTTTTGCATCCAGATTGAAAGGATATTCTAAGCTTTAACTGTAGCCATCATGTCATATCAACCGTCCATTATTTTCTGCCATTTATGCCCTCTTCATCGAAATGGGCGCAGCAGTGGTCATCTTCTACCAGATGAATTTACAGTTGGTATCCTGACTTCTGTTGTTTGTCTGGCAAATTGCCTTTTTTATGCTTCTCCCAGATAGTTGTGAAGGAGGTTTTCTATGGCTGCACTGCCCCAGTGCTTTAAATTTTACTCGATCCACCTTCAAAATGGGATCTACATGCTTAAGCTGCTGACATGGCCTCAGTTTCTGATCTCATCTCTAAATCAGTATCCGCATTAATTCTAAAAGCTGTTGCTGCCCTGCACCAGTGTTAGTTTGTACTAGCACACCGGTTTATAAATCATTGGTGGTACAGTCTGGAGATAAAATGATATAACCCCTTTTGTCACACCAGTGCTGCTCTTTTCACAAACCTATCTTTTCCCTTGCCTAGTTTCAATTTCTTTCTTATCAACAGACATGTCTGTATCTGCCAATAAATTAATCTCAGCTACTTCTTATTACCAATGAAGAATTAGTATTGGGGCACACCAAATGTCTTTTAAGGTCTTAGTTGACATGGGAGCAGCAAATAACTTCATGAGTATGGAGTTGGCCCAGCAGCTCGATCTAGACTTGTACATGGGGCCATCGGTGTTGGTAGCATCATCAGCTGCCAACTCTCCAACAGAGTATGGATCCATATGTATTTCTCAATCCTTCAGTTTAGTTTTTGTGATCGCTTCTCTGTGATACCCAACCTTGTGTTTTCAGTGATTTTTGGTGTGGGTTGGTGGCGTTCGCAGCATGTGAGAATCCACCTGGAGACAAACATGCTGTCCTTCTCTAACAACTAAGTGGTGGGCGAGTTTCCATTGCTATATACCCCCACAAAAAGCTTGTGGCCATGGTTCAATTACAACCTTTGTTTCCCCATAGGCCTTCTACTGGATTTTCCCACTGAGGTGATGGGCTATCAGGGCATTTTTGACTCTGGAAAGGCTAAATGCCTTCCCCCTTATACGGAATTTAATTTAAATCAACAGACAATGGTAGAAGTGGTGAGTATATACTGTCCATTGTACCCACATATGGCAGAGGAAAATGTGGCTTTCATTGCATTGCTAAATGCTATACTTAACAGAGTTGGTTGTTCAAGGAGAAAACTCCAGTTGCCTTCCTCATTGTCTTTTCCAAAAAGGTAGATGGTCACTTAGTCCCTGTGTGGATTACAGCACCTTGGTATTAAGAGATTCAGGACACCTACCCACTTCCATTAGAGTAGACCATTGGTCAGATGATTGCCAAGTCACGTGTGCTCTAAAAGCACAATCTTGTTAATGGTTTTAATCAAATTTGGTGATGGAAGGTCAGTAATGGCTTACCGCTATCTGGATAAGACAAGGTATATTCCAATTTTGAGTGATGACTTTTGGGATGAAGAATGCGCGCGCAACCTTTCAGAGAATGATTGGTAGTGTGCTAAGGGATCTCAGGTTATCCTGCACAGTTTCATATATTGATGATATCCCGGTAAATTCCCCTTTCCCTGAACAACATGCAAAGGACCTGGAGGCGGAGTGGCTGTCCTGCATAAGGCTGGCTTGTTTGGCAAGCCATCAAAATGAAAATTTTATTAGAAAGAATTCACCTTCTTTAGTGACCTTGTTTTGAAAGCTGGGTACGCCATCCCACCCAGAAAATTGGACACATTCAGCGAGTGGTCAACTCCAACGACCCAGAAGCAATTAAAAGGCTTCTTGGGCACCATTTCCTTTTTTAAATATTTTTCTTTCACACTCCACAGTTGACTGAACCTATGCATCCAATTACAGGAAAAACGCACCTTTCCTCTGGACACCTGGGTGCCAACAAGCATTTGATTCAATCAAAAAAGGTGTTCTTGTCACCCCCATTATCAAACATGTAGATCCTTCCAAGCCCTATATTGTAGCGTGTGATGCATCTTCCGCTGTGGTAGTGGCAGTATTGCACCAGGAGCATAATGGGTTGGAACATCCAGTCGCTTACTTTTCCTGAATGTTTTCTTCCACTAAGCTATCCTGGGCCATCTACGACAAGGAGTTGGCAGCCATGGCGTGGGCCTTGACCCATTGGCGATATCTCTTACAGGGTGCACAGCATGAGTTGACTATGCTTACCAATCACCAAGCCCTATTATAATACCGCAAGCCACAGAATTTGGCTTAATGTCAGGCCCAAACTTACTGGAATCAGTTAGCTGCAACTTTAATATGAGTTTGTGAAAGGAGTGTTAAATATCCTCACTGAATTCCTAAGCCACAATCCTGCCCTTTGCCCAACTAATCCTGATGCAGCAGATCTCAACAATGTCATTCCCCCAGCCCAGATTTTGACCATTATACATTTTGTGGTTTCAGCAGCATAGTTAGCTCAGAACGCGCCCTTGATTTAACAGATCTTAGCAGCGCAAAAAGCCTGTGTGGAAAGGGTGGATCTTTTGGAGCGGTTGTCCCTCCCCAACTTCAAAACATTCCTTATATCTTCTGGCTGAAGGGCTCATCCAATTTTGGTCATGAGAGTGGGTTCTTCCTCTTCTCTGAGCTGAAGTCATTCAAGCTTATCACAATCCCCCTGCAGTCAGTCATCCAAGGAACAAGAAGTGCATTGATCTGTTTAAGCATACCTATAACTGGCCAAGCTTGTTGAAGAATGTTTAGCTTGGATTGTGGATTGTGTGACTTGCGCATGAGCCAAATCAGACTGGTCAGGTAGGAATGGACTCCTGTACCCCTTGCAGCAGGCAGAAAGTCTGTGACATTGGTGTCCGAGGACTTTATTGTTAAGCTTACCAGCCTTAAGGGGTTCACAGCGGTTATGGTGGCTAAAGACCGCTTTACAAAATTCTCCTTGTTTATCGCATGCTCCTCCTCCATTACTTCTGAAGAGACTGCCCTCCTATTTGTGCGCCATGTGTTTTTGATGTTTGGTCTCCCACATAAAATTGTCAGCAACTGCGGCCCCAATTTATGGCGCAGTTTTGGAATGAGCTCTTGCTAAAATTAAAGAATATGCCTTGCCGCTCCACTGCGTACCATCCACAGTCAGATAATCAAACCAAACGAGTCAATCAGATCTTAGAGCAGTACCTGCAGTGCTACGCTTCAGCCTCTCAGGATACCTGGGCGGACAACCTTTCCCTCGCCAGTTTGCATATAATAATGATACACATGCATCCATGGGCTTTTCCCTGTGTAAAGCTACTTTGTGGTATACCCTTCGTTTTTGGTGGGTCCATGCTTTCACCTGGGAGTACCAGGCACAGCTGATCATGCTAAGCACATTTTTCACCATACATTCATTGTTTCATGAGCACTTGACTAAAACAATAAGTGAATATAAGTAATTTTCAGATCAAAAATTGGCTCCCAGCACATGAAATACAGTGCATTGACATGTTATGCTTGACACATGCCACTCAGGTATGAAGGTGTCCTCATGAAAATTTTTCTAAACTCTTGGGCCCTGACTTGGTGGAAGAGGACTGGGGAAATGGAGCTTTCCGTTTTAAAATTGCCATGCCACTGGGGACAACATCCTGTATTACATGTCTCACAGCTGTCCCCATTCAAGGGGGCATTTCCAGAAGACCCTGAGCCAATTGTGATTAGAGGTATGTAGGAGGCTGAAGTTGAGGGCATCTTGGCTTCCCGTTGCTCATGCTGCTCCATTCAGTATTTAGACAAATGAAAAAGGCTATCTAGCCTAAAAGAATAGCTGGGTCAATGCTAGAGACTGTACCAACTGTTTAGTTCTGGTTAGGGCTTTCCACACTACCCACCCTGATGCTCCCCTCCCTCCCTCAAAAATCACTATTCTAATAATGATTAAGTCGTCAAAATCCCATAAAATGTGTCCCTTACTCAATTTCTCAGTGGTGGCGCCCCCTTTGGCAAAAAGGAAGGGTAATGTAAGTCTGGGGGAGCATCCTCTCCATTTGTTTTAGTGGTGTTCCCCTTCCCACCCAAGAAAGGGCCCAGAAGGTTGATGGCCTCCTTCATCTCTCATGGCAACCTCTCCCATGTGGTGGACAAGTGGTGGATCACGGCCACACTTTTAGGACTCCACTTCCAACCACAGTTCTCACATCAAAATAATTAATGGGGCAAATTAATGGAATCTGTAGCTAATTGACAAAGAATCAACATCTGATTGGTGCAAAGGGGCTAAATGCAATTAACTGTGGCAAATTGCTGACTTTGATAGTATGAAAATACAATATATTGGTAACAAAGCCCAATAGGCGTGTACTTCCATTGAAAAAGCGGTAATTGTCCAAGATTTGGTAATTTTTGCTGATGGCATTGGGCCATTACCAAATGTTGCCGCCAGTACAGAACCCTCCTTGATTTTATTAGAAACAAGGCTCAACGGGCGCATAACTTTGATGAAACAGAGTTAAATTTGAATTTTTGATGGAACATACTGACGGCATTAGTCTTGAGTTTAAGTTGCCATCAGTTTGGAAACTTTCCCTAAAAATATTAAAATACCCATCTGATGAATCTTCTCAGTCAAACAGACGCTAAAGTGACTGGCGTGGGAAGGTTGGGCACCCTGAACCCATTATAACCTCTTTGGACCACCCCCTATATTGGGATGGCCTTGGGAGGTTCCCATCGCCCATCAGGCGAGATGTCATAATGTCAATCGTCAGAAACTGGCAAAAACACAAATGGGAACCCGTAGATGAACCAACAGCAACTTGGCCCACCACTGACAATTTTGAAGTCAGTTCAAATTATTTTGTTTCTTTCCCCTTCACTCAAAGATGCCAAGTTAGGTGAATCTCAAGGGCATGATCACAATCTTTTCTAATCTATTCCCCAAATTAATTATTATATAAGCAGTCATAACACGCCAAGAAAATTGATGGTAGATTTTATACTTTTAAATACAATAATAAACATGTATCCTAAAGTTGTTTTACATGCCAAAATTCAAACCACCCAATCTGATCCCACTTTTCACAGCACCCAAACCCACGGTTTGGGCTACGACAGCCTGCTTCGTTGCTGGGTTGCTTCCTTCAATTATGGGCTATTGGCGCTTACTGATTAAATCTTTCTCAGCTCATTTAAATGTCATACATGAAGAAGCGCCCCTGGAATTCAGGCTTGCCTTTTGGTTGTTTTTGTATCCAGACTGAAAGGCCAGTCTAAGTTTTATCTGCAGCCATCATGACATACTGTAATTTATCCACAAAATATTATTTATAGTATTGCTGTCTTGAAACCTGCTAAATAAAGTAAGACTGGGCTTCCAATTTGGGTGTACAACAATACAGTAAAAACATATAGTGCCAGTGGCATAGCAATTCTGATTACTTGTAGGAGGGAGCCTATGACTTTTTTGAGGGAAATAAAATTTAAGGACATACCATAGGCACCATGGCAAGCTAAATGGTTGCCATGGGGGCAACCGTGGGTCTTAAAGAGTATTTCCCAAGGGTGAGAGAGGCAAGGAGAATGACCAATACTCCTGGGGATTTCAGTTGTTGATCTTTGGGCTCTATTATATTTTTTCTGTTTAAGTTTCATCATAATAAAGATTTTGTAAATCATTTAAATTTTTATATTTTTGGAAATGCTGATTTAGTTTGTGCATCAGATCAAATTAATTAAATTTAATATTGGGAGGCCTTGGTACTTTGCCTAGTTCCTGTTGTGGTTTTTTACATTGGGTCAAGGGGTTGAAAGCATTATTTGAGTGGTGTATCAATTTTACAAGACAATTTGAGCCAGAATGTCCCATAGTGGGATGGCCCAGATGATCCAGCACTTGGTGTTGGGGTTTTTTGCCCATATTCTTAGCTGGCAAGATTACTAGTGATTGGCAAGGGATAATTCCCTAATGCGAGGTGAATTGGATATCAGTTGACCCTGATTTTGGGGTAAATATGTTTGGGGAATTTTTAGGTTATTCGCCCGGTCAGATTCATTGGAATCAATCTAGATGAATGCTTAAGATCTCATCAGGCAGAGTTGCCAACAAAACAGGGGAATCTGATAGTTAATTAACTATCAGGTGTAACAATGGGATTGGTAGGTTTCATCACAAATTATTTGAAGTTAAGGAGTAAATTGCAAGGCGAGTGATGCCGCCTGCAACTAGCAAATCAATCAGTTGGTTTGTGACCTGCCTTAAAGATTACAAGTCCCATTACCTAAGCAGGTCACTTGCCAAATATGGTTGGTTTACTTGGATCAAGAGGAAAAACATTAGAGACAGTTTTCCAACTCTTTCCATTTTAGGTTTTGAGATTGTCCAATGATGAAAACCTAACCACGATTGGGAGGATCATTGCTGCTGAAATGAGGATGGGTGATTCAATGGCAACGGCTGCCTTTCATTGAGGAGGTGCCAACTGAGGGTTGGGTGCCAAATTTCAACTACAAATTTACTATAATTTACTAAGTAATAATAATAATTTGCCAGATCATAATTTACCATATCACAAATTATCGCTTTTACTATAGCATTAGCTCAGTAAACTTTATCAGAATCCATTTTTTCTATTTTTACAGGGATATTATTGCTGTGTGCAATAATTGGGAGACTCTTTGAGATAAAGAGTAAGGATCTGAGCGGGGATCCAGAGAAGAAGCTGAATCAAATTGGGGATTGCTGCCAACTGTGTGTTGAACCAGAGAAATTGTATACAGGGGTTTAATAGTAGATCAAGTTAGGCGGTATGAGGTAAAAAATCCCTATTCAAGACATCATAAGTATTTTGAGAGGAAATACTGGCTAAGCGTTTGACCAAAATCTAATACTTCCATTCAACTACTAATAATAGTCGCCATACTATTATCAAATAATTATATCAACTACTATATAATGCGGAGAATTGCACAAAACCTGAACCTGTACAAGTAATAAATTTATAGGGGTTGTTAACTGAGTATAATCAGAAAACATATAAATTTCTATAAAGTGGTGCTCACTACAGGGATGTAGTTGATAGAAGAATTTAGAAGTGATGTCATATAAAGATGAGATAATAAAACTATTGAAATAGTTGGCAACCATTAATCAGAACGCCCTGAACTTAGCGGATCATTGAAAATTCTCAGACTTAGAAGAAAGAGTCGCCAAGAGGAGGAAGACATCAATAATGTCATGAGTTTTGGGAATGAGTTACTTGGAAAAGTAATGTCATCAAAGAAGAAAGAAGGGGACTTAATTTGAGAAGTCTTATTTCTGAAAATGGAGCATGAAGCAGATCGCATTTGTTTAAGAGCATTCAGTCCTGATATCAAACAGCTGATTAAACAGGTTAAGGAGTTAAAAGCTCACAAATGCAAATGTGAACCATATGCAGTGCCCAATGCTAAAGGAAAAACTCCACAGACAATAATTGGGAAGATGACTACCCCAAGGAACAAGCTTCCCACTTTTACCGCTACCTTGGAGATGACACCCAAAATCACTCCCCCAAGTGAGATGAGTAGCTTAACCCAGAGAGGTGGCTAGAGAAACCTCTGAGGAATTCAAGGTGACACCAAAATTGCTGACTTTCCATTGTGATAACGCCCCAGAATTTTTCCAATTGTTTAATATGACAATGTATGGATATGGCGATTTTCAAAAGGCATTGATGGTGATGAATTACCTAAATAATAAACTTTCTAGTGCTGTAAGAAAACCTGTTCCACCAAACATCTACCTGAGATGAAGGGGATCAGCAGGGCCAACTTGGGCTGAAATTGGGTGAACTTGAAATAGTTTTGAGGAACAGAAGGATCAACTCATGTTGAAATTGGGTCCGCTTTAAATAGTCCTGAGGAGTGAGTGTTTAAATGAGGCATTGTTGAAATAGGAAGCAATCAATTATGAGTATTGGATTGCCATATTAATGACTATATGAAGTCAAAAAGGAAACTATTGATCCAAGATAGTGGAGAGTATCATTTGGCTCAATAACATTCAATCAATGATCAGAAATTGCTAGAGACGAGTTCATCAATTCAAGACGAAATTGGATGAAGCTAACGAGGCCAGATCAATCTGTGTGATTAAGGGATCATTTCCAGAACCACCTTTGGATGTATTTTTATCGTTTTGGATGGCCATGAAGGCCATAAAGCGTTTTTAGGAGAAAAGCTATCTATACAATTAAATGGAATTGTTGACTAATGAGATATGAAGATTCAAGTAAAAGTTGCCAAAATATGAGATGAAATTAGGACTTGTTAGATGAATAACCAGTTAGGATTGAAGGCCTAATAAATAAAAATATTCAAGAGTATTGCCAAAGTCGGCAAGTGTAGCATATACATGAAGAAACAGCGCTGCTGATTGTATAGTGAAGAAGGTCGATACTAAAAAATCAGAAGTATCATACCTAGGACCATCTAGTACTAAAAAAGAAGTATCATACCTAAGAGAAAATAAGTGCAATGTTCCCGGAGGACCTCTGAACCATTAAATGGTTATGCCCTGAGATTTTTTTCAAGTCCTAAAAGAGGACCACTGAACCAAATAGATGGTTAAATCTTAAGAGGTAAGATTTTGAACCATGATAACTGATAGGTCAGAGTATACATAGGATTCAGTTTTGATAAAGGGGAAAAGTAGGACCTCTAAATCTTTCTGTAGGTTAAAAGTCCCATTGCAAAAGAAAAATACAAAAATATATATAAGATATAAAATATTAAAAGATCAATTTTAGGGGGTGGAAGGCGAGTCAGTAGGGCATATGGCTACCAACCTGAAGGTTGCAGGATCAATTCCCGCCCTTCACACATTGATCGGGGTGCCAGCCAAAGGAAGCTATTGGCGGTTAGTAGGTCTATTAACACGAAAACCTTACCCATGACGTAACCAGAAAAATCTGAGTCCTGATCCAGAGGTAGAAAACTTTCTATGACAGAGTTGACCCTGCTCAGGTTTCATGTCGATACTTTCTTTCTCTATTTCAGTAATATCTGTCCCCTGGTCAGCTTGACTCAAATAAATAAAATAAATAAATCAATTTTTATAGTCCATTATTTTTGGACCTATGATAAAATGATATTGCCAGCATGAGTTTCCAAGAGAACCAGAAGATAAAATCCATAGAACTAATGACTGTGCCAAAGAGTGTCCAAGATATCCAAGTGTTCCTTGGAATGGTCAGATATTATAGAAGATTTATTCAGGATTTTTCCAGAATTGCTGAGCCCTTATTCCATCTGTTGAAGGATCCAAAAAAAGGATTCATATGAAATGAAGAAGTGCAGAAAATTTTCAATGAATTACGCCAGTACCTAATAGATTCTTCAATTTTGAAATATCCAAGTTTCAATTGAGAATTTATTATAAAAACTGGTGCTTTGTTAATGGCGATTGGCTCTGTATCAAGCCAAGTAGATGAACTTGGGGATGAACATCCAAAGGCATATGTGAGCTGGACAATCTCAGCCACTGAGAGGAACTACACTGTAACTGAGAATGAATGCCTTGCAGTCATTTACGCCTGTAAACAGTGTCAGGTGTATTCCCACAAAACTCACAAAAAAGTGGTGACGGACCACTCCTAATTGTGTTGGCTTCACAATTTGTGAGAACTAGAAGGATGACTGGCCTAATGGGCATTAAAGTTACAGGCTTATGATTATAAGATAGTCCACTGAAAGGAGGCTTCTAATCAGAATGTGGATGGCTTATAATGGTTAACAATGTTCCAGATGGTATACCAGCAGGGGGGAGCTATCCCAGAGAATGGTTGACAGAGAAATCAGGAACGATCCCTGAGAGATCCAAGGTGTGCTTTGAAAAGTGATGGAAAAACCCGAGACCATTGATGGCCAAGTGTTTAAGACAATTAATGGTATTTGATTAAATTTTCTAAAGCCTTAAGAAAGAGCAGCTATTGTATAAGCCACTCATAAGGTTGTCAGTCATGGAGACCTGAGAAAAACAACCAAAAATAATTTCCAGTACTACTAGGAGTCAATCAACTATGATGTCGCTGACTATCTAGCTTGCTGTGTGGAGTGCCAGCTGCACAAGACACATAAGCATATGACTGAATACTGACTGGTCTGCCCTTAATTTGCTTGGTATACAGTGTCCATTGATGTGATGGGACCGCTGATGATGAGCACAAGTGGAGTCAAGTACATAATATTTGTCATTGATCATCTGACAAGATTGGTCAAGACAAAAGCTCTGGCTAAAGTTGATGCTACCAGTACTGCGAAGTTCATCCTGGATCAAGTAGTATACTGACATGGATGCCCACAGGTCCTGCTGAGTGACAATGGGACAAACTTCACATCTCATGTGATCCCATGGTTAAATGAGATAATGGGGATCTGAGGAGTCATGTCTGTACCCTATTGGCCGGAGATGAATGGACTGGTGGAATGAGTTAATGGGAAACTGGCCATGTTACTGAGGAAGCTGGTTGCAGGAATAACTTTCATGTAGGGAATGTACCTGAGTTTGTTGACGTTCACCTATGATATCAATCATCATATAGTGACAGGAAAAACGCTGTTTGAGTTGCTATATGGGAGGAAGGCCGCGTTGCTGCCAATTTTATACTTGATGGTGGAACCAAAATTGAGGATGAGTGCCGAGCAGTAACTGATCTAATTGACAGATATCCTTATTGAAATGCAATCGCAATCATTCAATACTACTTTAGGGAAAAGGATATTAGAAAAAATGACGGATGATAAGAACTGACTGGCTTTATGAGAATACAGAATAGGTGAAAGTGTTGCCTATTGCAATACACATGTTTTTCAGGAGAAGAAACAAATTTGAATGCTTTGTGGGTGGGTCCATTTGAGATTATTGCCAAGATGGCAATGAACGCCTACTCCATCAAGAACCTCTTGGATGAAAGGGTAGTAATTTAAGTCCATGCTAAGTATTTAAAGCAAAGGATCAAGGAAAAAATAATAAAAAAGAGTTCCCAAAGGACAACTGAACCATTATTTTGATTATGTCCTAATGATTTGGTCAAGTCTAAAAAAACCTCTGAACCAATCTAGATGGTTAAGTCTTAAAAAATTAAGACCTCTGAGCCATAGAAAACTGGGTAGGTCTAAGTATACCTAGGATCCAGTTTGGGGGATTAAAAATGAAAAGATGGACCACTGAACTGAAACAAGGACAAGTCTCATGGAAAAAACAGAAAAAATAAAAGATTGATAAAACTATTGAAAGAGAGATTTTTAAAACCGCATAAAAAACCAATATATTTTTATATTTTTTATTTTTTATTGATTATCCTCAATTTGGGGATGATTACGCCTATGTCACCTCCTGGGGAGGGAGGATGGATTGCAGTAGGAGTGAATAACCCATCGAGATCTATGTGAGATAGGATGCTAGTGAGGGCTAGACCTAAATGACACCAAGTTCATTTAGTGGACTCAGATCCCTGCAAGAAAGTGACTAGGGGAAGGGAAATTGAGATGTTGGGAGAAGCCAAACGTGTTACCCTGGAGCAGGGAGGAAAGCAACAGTAAAATAAGAGGCAGTCAACAAATAACCCCGAGTAATCCTGATATGGTACTAGAGCCAGAAGCTTGGCCCTGAGCGTTTGCCAATGGGCTTCATCAAGAACACTGGACATATGGACTGGCAACAAACAAGGGATACTAGATAGGGGGTTGCTGAATCATGCCCCGATTAAAGCCATCAGTGGAAGATACTGATGGGACACACCAGAAATGAGATAGTTGTGCAAGGAGTAAATGGCATTCTGCAAAAATGACTACGAGCTTCTCAGAAGCTGAAGCAGAAAGAGTGATGGAAACTGGGAGAGGCTGGAAGCGTCATGGCCCATCTTAAAGAACTTGGCTGGCAAATCAAAGAGCATAAGCTACTAAATCCTAATTAGGATGTTTTTAAGATCACAAGAATTTTGAGCTATAGATAAAGCCTCGGTGGCTTGGGCCCTTAATTCTGCGTAGGGGAGTTTAAAATGTGCATTATTGCCAATGGTGAGTTCGGTGGCCAAGACAGCTGGCTTGTAATATTGACAAGTTAGAAGAGGAACTCCAGAAGCAAGTCTGATCTGGTGAGGAATGAATGATCAATAGAAAAAGGCATTACTTCGAGAGGTTTGACAATGATGTTAGGAGTATTTGAGAAAGGAGCCAAATACAGGAGAATCTCAAATCTAACACTGGAATTGACAACAGAGGAAGGATTGGCTGCAAGTTGTTTGAGACAATTGCTAACCTGGTTTCAGTGGGGTTGATTACCACTTTTTAATATTGCATGGAATGACTAGCCACTGGTACTTGACTAGGAGTATGAGTCCTGGAAGGACCATAGAAAAGGTTCCGTCACACAGATTGACTCATCCTTTGGAAGAGCCAAAGGTCTTGATCAGACAAACTATTGAGCATCTGTTGGTACCATGACTCAGAATTTGACATATGAGCTGGATGAGAGGGGGATTTCAGGCTTATATGATAGACGACATTATGCACTTTAAAATCAATTAAGCTCCAATTCTGGAGAAATTAATCTCAAACTTAATGGGACAAGCTCTCCAGAGAAGAATAAAGAATGATATGAGCCAAAAAGTTATGAGAAGAAAAATTATAAGGGTGGACATAAATGAGCATTCTTAATGGGGCCACAAAACAAACATTAATGGCAAGTGTCTCTTGTCAAGGATAGGGAGAAGATCAGGAAATCAAGGATGCCAGACTAAGAATCCTGAATATGACAGCAAGTCATATGTCCTGATGGGGGGAAAACTGGATCCCAGGACTAATATTTTCACGATTAAATCGATCACATGGCATGATAGAAGGTTGTTGGGACCGCGCTCTTAGTAGGCGGTAGCGAGGAGGAAGATGAGGAACGCCATATGCTGAAGGTTGTACTGAGAAGAGTTGAGTATTGATGAGTGTACTCCACTTGATCCCAATGAAGTATTTGACCAGGTGTCCTAAGCGGTGTTCTCATGCCCCACTTCTTTTCTCGCTGGAAATCTAGGCAAGAGGGGGATGTGTTGGGATTTTTGCCTTTATTCCCAGATGCTAGATTACCAGGGATCGCTAAGGGATAATTATCTAATGCGAGGTAAATTTGATATCATTTGACCCTGATTTTGAGATAACTATGCTTGGGGAATTTTAGGTAATTCTCCTGGTCAGATCTTTCAGGGATTGATCAGATGAATGCTTAAGATCTCTTCAGGAAGAGTTTCCAACAAAATAGGGGCATCAGATAGTTTATTAACTATCAGATGTACCAATTGGTATTGGTCAGGTTTCATCACCACTGATTTGAAGTTTAGGAGTAAATTGCAAGGCAAGTGATGCCGCCTGCAACTATAAAATCAATCAGTTGGTTCACAACCTGCCTTGATGGTTAATAAGTCACATTACCTAAACAGGTCGCTTGCAAAATATGGTTGGTTTACTTGGATCAAGAGGAAAACATTAGGAACTTTTCTTTCTCGTTGCAATCACTTTGCAACCTATTCAATTCAAGACTGAATCTAGTTTGATAATCTCACAGAGGAGATTAGTCTGCGCCCATGTCAGGGAGCAGTTGGGCAAGCAAGGTAAGAGGAGCAGGTGGAAAGCCCGCGGCCTCCAACGTTCAAAAACGCCCCAGAGAATCTGGCGGAATAGACAAAGAAATTTTAAAATACCGGCGGTCACTATTTCCCCAGAGATACTCGCATGGCAAGCACGTTGCAACCAGTACATCAACACGCCACACTCCCAGCCACTTTTGTCGGTGGAATTTGGAGTCCACGTGTTTCTAGACATCCAAAAAATGGCCTTATGGGAAAAATTTTGTGAAGATGTGCACACAATTTTCCTGACCGTGGTGTACGTTGCACCTCACTCCATGTCATGCGGTTAACTGGACTTAGGTTTCAAAAGCAAAAAAGCAGCAGATGAGGCTGCAGCGGTGCGCGTAGTGGTCAACCTCTTTGAAGGGCAACGGGTCATCGAAACCAAATGCACCAGATGGACAAAATCAAACCAAATTTTCCTCACGTTTGACTTTTTGCCTACTATGGTAAAATGTGACATTTTGGAACAACACCTGAAAGATGGTCTCGCCGTATATGGCAAAATACAATCTTTTGAAATGCAACGCTTCACGCTGATGCCACACCTGTGCACCAGCAAAGCCATCGCAGTCCTGACCCCAACTGAAGAGATCATGAAGGACCTAACCCAGATCCCGCACTCCACTTTTATTGATATCACAGGGCATACCACCCACCCATTCTGGGTGACCGTGGACAGCGCGCCCCCCATTTGCGCCCACTGTGACGCATTCGGCCATAGGGCACATGCATGCCCCATCAAGGAGGGCGTCACATTCCAAGAGCACCCCTCGGTGGCCATGGCCAGCGGAGAGGCGCACTATGAACCAACCACAAGCACCAAGGAGGCTTTCCCATGAGGAGCACAAGGCTGCTACCTACTGGTAAAGCCTATCTCCCCGCAAGAGTGGAAGAAGGCCAAGCAGGCCCATAGGGCTGCGGCCAAGGAAGCAGCCAAAGCCACCACCGCTATCCCACACTCACAACGCCAGGAGGACATGGAAACCTTTGCGGTGGAAGCAACTCAGGAATCCATCAACCAATCAGATCAGGAAGCCCATGCCAAGTGGGCCACTCAATCTGAGGATCTGATGGGAAATTTGATCTCACCCAATTGTTGCACCCAAGCTCTGGTCAAAACCGACTTGGGACCCATCCCAACTGAAAAAAAATCTTGACCCACTCAACGGTGCACTGAACTCATCCGCACCACAAAAAATTCGTCTGACATCAGGAAAACAAAAAGTGAAGGCTAAAGCCAATGTGACTCTTTCCGCAAAAACCAACAAAAACTCCAATATCGTTGCCGCTAACACCCACGCTGCTGTGAAGGCCCGTGGGGATCTAGAAGAGGCTGGTGGGCCCAGGTGCCCACCCCCTTGCACCTAAGGTGCGATGGGGGAAACCTTCACTTTAGGGACGTTGAATATCGCCAGATTAAAGGCCTCCCCATCCCAGGCTAGGAAACTGAGTTTTTTACAACACAATTTACCCGTGGATATCCTGGCCATCCAGGAGTCCCACTGTCCACGAGGTTCCGAGGAAGCTTGGAAAACAATGCTCCTCCCATCCCTATCCTTTTGGTCAAAGCACCGTGGGGTGCTAGTTCAGAAAAATAATTTTTTCAACTTTTTAACCTCAGAAACATTCCTAAATGGCCGAGTGCTTGTTGTCACTTTCTCATGGGCTGACATAGCACATGCAATCATCAACATCTATGCCTCAAATGGTGCACATGAGCATCGGGAATTTTTCTCATCAGTCAAATCCCTCCAGCTACCCCCAGACTCTTTCCTAGTTGGTGACATGAATTGTTGGCTAAACACACCAACGGACCGGTGGCCTTCCTCACCCCACGCCCCCCAGGGTCACGTAGAACTATGCATTCTAAAGGACACCCTCAGGTTAATGGATGCACTGCCATGACAGGCCCCACTGCTTAAAAACATGACATGTCCCCATGTCCACAACGGCCAATTAAGGTCCATGACCGCATCAACCTTATTCTAACGCCGGCAAAATTCCAACCCCACATCTCCCACTTCAAAACAACAAAAATGGAATTCTCCGACCATCAGCTGGTCTCACTAACCTACCACCTACCTGTCACAGCTGCTAAAGCCCACATTGGTGTAAAATCCCCCCCTGAGCTCGCGTTGCCAGGATTTTCCACGTGGGTGGAAGAGGCAACTTTGGCAAAGAAGTTTGTTGCACCATTTTGTGTGGACCCCATTTCCACATGGGCAACTTTCAAAGATGACACCATCCGCCACTATCGCCATCTCTCCTCCAGATGCTCATGAGCCACATCGGCGGTTATCTCGCGCGCTCTGGCAGAGTTGGCACACTTGGAGTCCAACATCTCAGTTACAGGATACAGCTCTGCATGGGGCCAGAAGTGGTCAGAGGCAGCCACCCACCTTAATGCACTTGAAAGACAACACAAACATTGGGTTTGTGTTCAGTACAGGGCCACACATATCAAAAAAGGTGACAAGTGCACCGCACATTTCTTTAAAAAAAAATTTGCACCATGCCAGAGCGTGGCCTGCACACAGGTGTGAAGATTGGATAATTCCATTGCGGATACACCGGCTGAAGTGGCAATCAAAATGCAAAAGTATTACTCCGAGTTGTACCAATCTGATCCAATTCAGCCAGCTGAAGTGGCGGAATTTCTCAACCAAGCCCACATCTGCACCGTTTTCCAATACCCAGAAATAATGAATTTGATTACTCCAAACGAATTATGGACAGCCATTCGCGGTGTGCCAAACCAAAAATGCCCAGGCCCAGATGGCATTCCATATGAGTTCTACAAAAAATATTTCAAATATATATCCCCATTGCTGCTCGCCTCACTTAACCAAAGCCTGTTGGAAACGCGCCTCCTACCAGGAGGACATGAGGCCTTTACTGTCACACTCTTCAAGAAAGGGGATAAGCTAGACTTAGCCAACTGGCACCCCATTTCTCTAATAAACACAGACACTAAAATTTTAACAAAAATTATGGCTAACCGGTTAGGGACTGTAGCATCTGCCACCATCTTTCCAGAACAATTCAAATTCATCCCCAGAAGGTCAATTTGGGATAACGTGCACTCTGTGGCTAATGTATGTCAGTCCACAGCCTCTGGGGCACTTGTATTCTTGGACCAAAAGAAGGCCTATGATAGAGTAAACTAGGAATACCTCAGGGCCTGCCTCCATCAATTCCGCCTACCCCCTCGCTTCATCAACTGGGTAATGATGCTCACGGAATCTGCAACAATGGCAGTGCGTGGCCCTGGCTTCCTAACGGAAGTAGTCCACCCTCAAAGGGGCTTGCGACAAGGGGACCACCTCAGCCCACTCCTATACAACTTCAGCCTTGATCCACTACTGCGAAATGTGAATGCCCAACTCACTGGGGTCCATGTGCCAGGCCAAGCCCCAGTCAAGATAATGGCGTTCGCAGATGATTGTGTGGTTGGGGTGTCTAATAATCAAGATGCACGCGCGCTTGAAGCTCTCATCCAAAAATATTCCCAGGTAAGCAACGCGGCACTGAACGCTTCCAAAACTGAAATCATCCTCCTTGGTCGGTTTCAGAACTGCTGGACCCCAGGAATTAGTTCCCAACCCAGCCCATCTGCTCGCCCATGTCCTCACCCTACTAACTCAACACACACCGCCTCACTGGTGCACCCCTTCATGCCACGTCCTACCATAAGACTGGTACGCCATCTGGGCGTGTGGATGGAGGCAGGCAGATACGCGTCAGCAGTAATGGAGTGCCATATTCTGGACAACGTGACGAAGCGAATCGCCTCTCTCAGAGCCCACTCCACTTCCCTTACTGGCAGGGTTGTTTTAGCCAACTCTATGCTCCTCTCCAAAGTCTGGTTCGGAGCCCACGCCATCCCCTTCTCCGCAAGCATCTTCAAATCCTTGTATGCCTTGCTGCAAGGATGGCTTTGGTCAGGCCGCCCTCCACCAGTGCGGCTAGAGGTCATGTTTGGCCCTCATCATCATGGTGGCATGGGCCTGCTTGACTTCAAAGTCCATTCTGCCAAGATCCTGGGCACCTGGATTACGGCCGTCACCGCTCCTACACTCCCCTCCCAACACTGGTCCCGCGCAGTCCGCTCCAACTTCTCCCGCGCTTTGGGCCTCAACAATCCATCGAACCCCCACTCCCTGATGAAATACCTCGCATCACAAACATTGGCTACAGGTCCTCATGGGACTAAAACCCACTACAAACGATCCTACTCTCCATGCGGAGCGCTTATTGGAGAATTTGTATTAGCGGACATACAACCCAAAAAGGCCGCCCCTCTCCTCAGTTCACACAGGAGGTACAGGGGCTACCCATCCAGGATGGCTTATCCCCATTCGGCCCCATGTCCTATCCAGGGTGGACTACCTGGACGTGATGGACATCCCTTATTCCATTAAGACCCAAAAAAACTTTTGGAAATCTGTACACCATCCTCTGTTGCAGCCTCAAGTCCTCTCCCATGTGTGGCGCTGCCTGAGGCGAGTGTATCGTACAGCTGAGCGCTCTAACGCTTTACACTCATCCTGTGTCTTGTGTGGCCAGTATGGAACGCTGTTCCACCGCCTGGAAAAGTGCCCTACCTCTAAAGTGATATGGTGCGAAGTTCAACGTCTGCTGGGCCAGGATCAAACGCATCCCTTCAGTCTGTTGAGAGATATGTTTTCTCTATCAATGGCCTCCTCCCTTCCACCCTCTATGCTTTGGTGGTTGCAATCGCCATGTGGACCATCCACACGATTGTCTTAGATGCCATCGCAGGCTCCACCCCCACCCTCCCAGAAGCTGTCCACAGATTCCGGTCTCATTTGGTGGACCACTTTCAAGCGTGGATGTTTGGATATCTCCCACCGCGTCGCCAACAGCTGGTTTCCTCCTGGTTCCCAGTCTGGCTCATCAAATCAGACCCCTTCCTCCACACGTGTTCAATTGTGGCTACGGCCCCTTCACACGTTTCCTCCCCCTCCCCATAATTGGCGTTCCCGCTGGCAACAAGAGATAGCATCGCTTCTCTGGGGTGCCTCCTGGTACTAAGTTTTGTCTCTTCTGAGTCATATTCGAAAGTTTCCGTCCCATGGTCAGCCTTCCCCGCAATAAATTTAAAATTTAAATTTAAAGAGGAAAACATTTGAGACAGTTTTTCAACTCTTTCCATTTTAGGTTTTGAGATTGTCCAATGACGGAATCTTAGCCAGGATGGGGAAGACCATTGCTGCTGTGACGAGGATGGGTTATTCAATGGCAACTGCTGCCGTTTTTATTGAGAAGATGCACCTGAGGTTTGGGTGCCAAATTCCCAACTATAAATTCCCTAGAATTCACTAATAAATAATAATAGTTTGCCTTATCATATTTTACCATATCATAAATTATCGCTTTTACTATAGCATTAGCTTAGTAAACTTTTTCCAGCATCCATTTTTTCTATTTATTTCACAGGGTATTATTGATGTGTGAAATAATTGGGAGGCTCTTGGAGATAAAGAGTAAGGATCTGAGCGGGGATCCAGAGAGGAAGCTGAATCAAATTTGGGATTGCTGCCAACTGTGTGTCAAACTAGAGAAACTGTATACATGGATCTAAGAGTAGACTGAGTTATGTGGTATGAGGGAATGAATCCCTATATAAGACATAAGTATTTAAAGAAGAAACACTGGCTGAGCGTTGAACCAAAATCTAATAATTCCATTTAACTATGGATAATAGTCGCCATACTACTATAAAACAATTATATCAACTACTACACAACGCGGAGAATTACACAAAACCTGAACCTGAGAAAGTGATAAATTTATTGAGTTTATTAACTGAGAATAATCATAAAGCATATAAATCTTTACACTTTGTTTCCACCTCATGGTTGTGAGAAGGGCGAGTCCTTGGCCTCTGACAGAGAATCAAAGCTAGCGGAGGAGGCAGCCTTAGTTTTCTTATATTTCATTGAATTTAGGTCGATTGATGTGGCGAATTATGATAATTATCTGACCACCTTGAGTAAAGTTGATGGAATTGTAGATCGTTTGCCATTCATTTAAGGAGAGGAAGGTGTTACAACAATTTTGGTGGATTAAGAGGCTACTCAGGAGTGATAGATTGACATTATGTACCTGTGGCGTACCCTCTAATCACTGTGATCACCACTTGGTGGGCTGCCAAATTAAAGGATTGGAGGGCCCACTTAAAGACTATCAGTTTAAAATGCGTATTTCATTGTACCTGGTTAATTTAAAAAAATATAGGAAATAGGTTGAGTCTGCATAATAGATTTTATTGAAATAATCTTTCATTATTTTGTAAGGAGAAAATGAACTGACACCTGCCCTCCCAGAGGCAGTTGTCTTACAAACTAAGTGGTAGGGAAAGGGGTCATGAGTTATCCTTGGGCAGGAGAGGCTGACGTGCTCACGGGTAAGCATCTTGGGCTTGAGGAGTTGCCAGCTAACTTAAGAACTAGGTTGTAGAATCTCTGGAAACCCTAATTTTGTGATCTGTGATGGAGGGACACTCACTGATCTAAACTTGAGCGGATTTGCTTAGATTAAAGGACAGCCAAATTGAATTCCACTGAGTCAATTCTAACAAAGTTTTAAAATATTTTTTTAAATCTTTGAGAATGATTTCTCAAAATGGATTGGCATTCTGAAAAATGGAATTTCAGCTATATGTTCTAGACTAGTTTTTCTGACTCAGGAACCATTTCTATGTTTGAGGTCAATTTTCTTCATTTTCAAGGAAGTGAGGGATGGCAGGGTGGAGGCCAGAAGAAGGTGAGGGCTCTGCTAGTAACCTCTAGCCTGGATTACATCCCCTATAAACCTCCCTTACCTTGTCAACAAGGGAATAAGCAGCCAATAAGAATGCTGTGGTGGAACTCTTTGGGGCCAATACTATTACCCAACGTTTATCAAAAACATGGTCCAAGTCCCCCAGTTGGGTCAAGGGCTCCATAGGTGGATTAGGTCCCTTATTTTTTATAAGAAAACTTGTCCTGATCTACCCCATGAGTTTTAGTCTCCAGATTTACAAGTGTGCTTAGCCCTAGTTCCTCATTCAGCAAGCATATAGGGCATTGGTGTCAGGGATATTGCATATGAAATTTAGAATGTCCTACCAGTCAGGATGCAAAAGCAACCAAAAGGCAAGTCATAATGCCAGAAGAATTGCCGATTGGATGACGTTGGCTTGGGCGGGGAGATGTGTGACGATTGAGCAATGATAATTGTGAGTATAAAAAGTAACCTAGCAAAAACCAGGCAGTTACAACTCCAGACCCAGTGGCTTTGCTGCAGGGAAATGAGCGATCAGATTTGCTATTTTGGTACCCTCCCTAAGAGATTTTGAAATAAAAACAGATATGAGGGGGCAGATCCTCGCTTGAAGTGAAGAAAAATGGGACACAGGATTCTGATACCCTGCTGGCGGAGGGCCTTAACAATATAGTGGCTTCCCGGAAGTTTCTCTATGATACGCCCTTTGACTATGGTTGAGGCTATAGTTACTTTAATGACTGGTATTGCCCAGCCAATATGGGGCACAAGGGGCACATCGTTAGGGCCATAGGGAGTTTGTAAAGAAGAACTTGAAATAAATCAAAATTGGTAACTAGGGGAGATTTATAATGAATGGTAAATCAAGAAAATTTATTGTCAATTTCTTCAGTGTATTACAACTGCTTAAATAGATGGTCAATTTGGGGAATAACTTAGTAAAGCATGGAATTGGGGCCTTTAAGATTCAAACTAACTTAGAAAACTTAATAGGGAGGGGAAAAACGAATTCAATCTGAACTGACTTCAAAGAAGTCAGTGGCTGGCCTTGTCGCTGTCAGATCAACCTCAGATGCTTGACTTGCGGTTTCACCGCGTTTACAATGGTTAGCATGGCAGCGTCTCACCCAATGGGCAATGGGAATCTCCCAAGTCCATCCCACGTAGGGGAAGTCCCGAATGGTCCTAAACAGGCTCCAGGTTACCCAACCCACCTGCACCTGGTTGCTTTGTCATCTGTTTGGCCAATCAAGATGCATTGAACAATGATTCTGATTTTGAGGAGAGGGTTCCAAGCTATTGGCAACATTCAAAGATGGTGGTACATGACCGTTGGGCTTTTTCCCTGAAGGTTTTGAAGCAGTTTTTGAACTGGTGACAACATTTCCCAATGGCTTAATGCCAATGGTGAGTTTTACAGAGTATTCAACAAGATACCTCATTCAGTGAATGTGTGAGCCCATCATGCTTTATTACAAAGGGTTTATAACTTCCAGACCCAAATTTTGAGGGCTCAGGGCCTCAACTTCATAAGCACTTTTTAGCCCATGGGTTGGCGGCTCCCAATTATTTCAGCGCAAATTTCCTCAATTTCCTTGCTAATTTGGCGGAGGCAATTGTGGGGACAAGTATTAGAATCTTTATAGGGAGGGCTGTTACCTAACACTCATCTACCACATGGACACAATCACCCTATGTGACGATGGGGACAGCTGACCTCTTCAGACCCTTTTAGTGGGAAATTGGAACACCGCCAAGTTTAAACAGAGGGGACGTTCCCCCAGAATTACAAGCAGTCTCCACAATACCGCTGTCATGCCATTATTTCCTTCCCATTATAGTTCTAAAATAAAAATCCTTTCAAATCCCCCAAATTTTTTTGTTAGTTTAAGAATTCAACCAGACATTTAGCAGCTTTGGTTACCAATTTTGAAAATCTCTGACTAGTGCTCATGGTTTCCCAATTTCAGTTGCATCCCACAATATGGCTATCTGTACAGAGGTATTATGGATGTGTGTTTTGTGGTGTAAACTCATCTAAATTTCCAGTCCAGTTTAACCATCATCAGCATGCATCATGAATGTCTCTGTAACGGATGATTTTGTCTCATTCATTACATTCTGACTTGGATTCAGTTTTTTTTCAAATCTGATTTGGAGCAATTTTAAAATGTTTTTCAATTCGTTTTAAAAAATTGATTTTTTGTTTGGTCATTTTGGGCGTTGGGTTGTGTCTCAGCCAATTCATGGATTAGGCTTGTGCAAGCCTAATCAATGACTCAGGTGAGGCCCCTGAAGCGCTGCCCTTATAAGGCGTGCCTGCCCATTCTGAAGTTCACTTCAGAATTTTTCTCCCTAGCATTTCCCTTTCCTAAGGAGCATTGTCAGTTGCTCCCTAGATGAGCTCTGGTCAGCGGGTCATTTTTATTTTCCTGAATAGAAAAAGGTTGTTTTGGGGTTCGCATACCTTGCATACCTGTTGGTATTTTCCCTCATTAAGGAGTTTTTTGAGTCAGTTAGTTTCAGATCAATTCCCCATAGGATTTGGCATAACCAACCAATAGTAGGTGAATATTTGGTGATGTCAGTGCCCCAAACCCTCCCTACTCAGTTAGGATGTTTCAGTTGACTGTTGGTGCACTGAAGTATTGTTCAAATAAATGGCGGTTGGAACTGGGGTTTTTCCGTCCATTACAGTCTCAAACTGCTGGCCAAATCAAGCAGATTTTTGGATGAGATTACTCCTTCCAGCATGATTTTTCTTGGTGGGTTGATGATCATCCAGCCAATGATGGGCGGCCCCATAGCCAGGGTAGGTAGTGGAGTTCTCATCCTGTATGAAAAGGGTTTATCATTTGAACCTGTTAGGGATGAGCTTGCCTTCTCTGGTGGAAAGGAATTAATTTAGTGGGGTTTTAAACCCAAGTGTACAAAGGATGGTTTTTATAATGGGCACCAATTTTTAATACTAACACAACCTAAGTTGGTGGCAGAGATTGCTGGGTGAGAGTAGTAGTTACAAACTTCCCACGGGGACAGTTCCTTACTGCCACCACCTTTAGATCCCCTAATTTTCTGCACCAACTCATGGGTTTTAGAAGGGGAGGTAGGAGAGAAAATTTTTAGGGCTAGGCCATCACCCACCTATTATCTAACACTAGGGCTAAATTGCACTGGGAAATGAGGGGGACAGCCACCTTTTTAACCCAATTTTTTGTACTGAAATGAAACTCCTTACAGTTTAGGAAGTTGGGTGCCTACTAGGACTTACAACTATAATGTATGCTATAATTTTAATTATTGCCAGAAAAAGGGTTGCAACTTTTATGATTTAAAAGACTATAACTTACTGGCAGTGATATCTCATTAGATATTTACCAAGTTTTACAGCTGATATTGATCTAGGCCTTGCAATCATATCAAATCAAAGCCTGAAAGAACCAAGCTGAATTGATTTCCTCTATAGATAAGTCACTTAATTATTTTTAAGTCTTATCAAATTAAGTTTGACACCTATCATCTAACTATAGTGGAAATTATACTTCAAATTAAAATTCAGCAAAAAATTGCTGTAAGATCTTATCCAATGGTATTGATTTAAGATAAAGGTGGCTGGATAGCTACAAGTCTTATTCTAGATCTTATACCATATTAAAAAATAGGGTATCTTATAAAGGACCTAGATGATTTTATGAAAGTTCTTTTTGCATTAAAGGTCACCAAATTAAAAAAGTAAATGGCTTAATTTTAAAACATTCCCGTTCCAAATAAAATAATGTGAAAATGCTGTTGTCTCTGCACCAGATTATAACATGACCACTTTCCCTTTTGGTAAATAACCTCGCCTGTCAGAAAACTGAATGGGAGATGCTCAATGGTGCTTTTTCCCCTAAAATTTAACAAATGGGGGAATAAAACCACTAAAATTAATGATAATTATAGTAAAAAAGAAACTTGGTGTTTTTATATGTTTAATATTCCTTGTGGGAGGTAAGAGATGAACTCCCTTATTAAGATGCTAATTATTATTTAAGTAAGTGAGGCTCAAAGTTTGGATGGCTTAGTAACGTCTAAATTAGGAGATATGGTGATTTGATCTATCAGATCTCAGATAACCTGCCTCATTTTGAGGAGATGACCAATGGAAAGTCGATGTTTGGTAGGATGACTGTGAGGTAACAATTTAAAAAATTTTACCAAATCAGTGGTTGTGAGAAATTGAGGACTAGCTCGCTTATTTATGTATTCCTGCTTTGTTAGTCATAAAGAGTTCTAGCCAATAAATCTTCAATTTTTCTATGTGTCTTACAGCGTAACCTAATTGTTCAGAAGCTCACAAAGCTAAACAACAATATAAGACTCTTCTGGTCTTCTTTTGGGTATATTTTCCTCTCTAATCGGGAACTCTTCAGACACAGGTAACTATGTCAAGCTTCCCTGAATGCTTGTCTACACTTCCTAATATGAAAGTAGTTACAGATAGACAATATAATACAAAGAATATGAATATATGGAAGATGATTTATTTTAGGGCCAGACACTGGTATTTTATACCTCTAGGGCATCTCCAGGCCATACCATCAATTAGATGAGTTCATTAAAACCATGCCAATCCGCTATGGATATGTCAGTGGTTATTAAAATATCCCCAAGTTTTTAGGCCCTTGAATCAACTAAATTGCAATTGTTTTAGCCCAATTGGAGTCACTACTACTCTTGTAATTGGGAAGATTATTAGGCTTAATATTAGTATCTCAGTGGTGTAAAATTGCCTCCCAATAAGCCTGATTATGTTTCATCATACAGCTGACAAAATACAATAAATTGGGAGAATAAAAATATAGAGTTCTAACTCTCTCTGCTTGGCATAACTTTCTAAGCAATTAATTTTGGTAAACAAAGCAAACACTCAATCGCACACCAAAGTCTTGCTCTGATGTCATCAAATCCCCCGCCAACTGTCCCAGTGTGGGGCAGCAGCGAAACTCCCCACTCCATTTTCCGTCTGACAGGAAAACGTGCTCTGATTGGCTCGCCCAGACATTACAAACCTTGGGACGATTCATTCCTCCCAAGGATCTTGATGCCCATCTCGCCTGAACCCAAGAGGTGCCCGGCTGCCCCTGGTGCTCCCCCAGAGCAACATGCATTTTGGCCTTAGGGTCAAATATGGGAAATTCTTTCCCTATGATGACTAAGCCATTATCAAAATGGCTCAGGCGGTGATGACATTAGCCTGTTTTATAGACTTCCGCCCCTATAAGGGGTACTTTGATCTTGGCTTCTCCTGTGAAGCTGATGCAGCCACTGCAGCAATGGTGCCATTAATTTTTAACAATATTCCCCTCCCAACAACTTGGACCCAGCTCCCAACGGACACCACCTTGGTGGTCCAGTTCGCTGGTTTGCCCATCCACCTCCCCCCTAAAGTGCTCCACCAGGAGCTGATGGAAGGTTTGGCAGCCTACAGCGCCAATCCCATCTTACAACTTGTGGTCCCAAATGGGGCCACACGCCTTGCTGGGCCTCGGGCATATACCATGATCAGCCCTGAATTTATGAAAAATTTCTTTAGCAATTCCCCCTTGTGCCACCATCCCATCTGCCCCCAACCATCCATTCTGGGCCCGCATTGAGGGCGGATGGACGCTTTGTCCGTCCTGTTTTGAGTTAGACCACTCGAAATGTAAATGCCCATACTCAGAAACTTCCACCAATGCTGAAAGTTTGTCCGACGCCCACTAATCTGCTGCCCACCCCGCGCCAACTCTGACATGGGGTACAATCCTACCTTCACCTCCTCCAACGCCTGATGCTGCAGCTGCACCTGCAGCCACCATCAGCACCCAACTTGCCCCAATGCCACAAATAATTCACCCAACCAAACATCAGATTGGATCCCAGTTAGATCCCATGCATCCATAAACAAATTGAACAAACCTCAACCATATGCTGATTCCCAAATACAATACAACCAAAATACATGGGAATTGTTGGATGAAATCGACGAATCAGGTAACGTCATTGAAGAACCAATGCTGCAACTTGAGTGGCTCTGTAACGAAGAATGGGATAAAAATTCCCACCTCAGAAATATGTCCCACAACCTAACGCCAAACCATTCTACAGCAACCACCAGCTTGCAGTAGAAGCAGCCGCCACACCAGATTTCCATCTGCTTTGCAAAGCTGCCGCCAAATCTGTGGCTGCGCTTGAAGGAGGAATTCCACCTCCCATCATCCCCATAAATCTTACTGCACAAAGTAAGATCAACATGAAAACTATACACAAAAACATCACTGAAGCCATCCAGAACGTGGTAACAGTAGCACGGAATCTGAAAGCAAAAATCACCTGAACTAACATTGCCACGTTTGTTAAATTCCCAGATGCCTGCCTCAAAGCTGAAGACATTTTGGGCAAATACATCGTTGTTATAATAATGGCTGGCAACTATTCAGAAGTTCCAGTCATCAAGGATATCGAACCCCATGCCGCCAATACCCCCACACCCTTACTATCTGCCTTAACACGCACCCTACTCTGGAATGAGATGGATGCAGCCGAAGATGAGCCCCCCAATCTCCCCTCCCCATCCACCATGGAGGGATAGCAGTATTCGCTGCCCACCTGGTTGGATATTTTGTTAGGTATGATTCAATTGATTCATCCATTTTGGGCGTTTCATTTGAATCATTATTTTTATTATGATTTTAGTTTTAGTTTTTAATGTCTGTCCCCTGGTCAGCTTACCTCGGTTAAATAAAATAAAAATATAGAGTTCAAATTATGATGCACCCCTAATTGGGACGTCAGCAGGCCTCTCAATAGTACTAGGTATTTCCTATTTGGGCCATCCATGTGCAAGTACTATTGTGCTGATTACAATTATTAACATACATAAAATTAAGAACTCATTAATCATTTTTGCATTAAAAGTTGTAAATGCAATTAGGTTTGTGCTTTAGATCACTTGGTTCACCCAAATGGATCTAATAATTGGCCAAAATGTATTTATATCATAGCCATTATTAGCTATAATAATTAGGTCTATTAGACGCGATCAAGGCAGATTTGAGGTGAATCTGATTTATCAGATTATGCAGATAATTTGGTAAGGATCAAAGGATCCATCAATGGGAGTAATCTATTAGCATTTTTTGTTTTCTTGAAGGGTTTTTTGAGTTAACCGTAAAAAATTTAACATTGGGCATGAAAATATTTTAACCTTGCAATACCCCTTCTGACCCTATAAAAGGGGCTAGCCTCCACGGGGAAATTCCACGAAATTAGTGGTGGCCTGGGGAGGAGCCTCCAATGAGCTCTCCTGAATTTGTAGCATAGTCATTGCAATTTGATTACTCAACTTTGGGTATTAAGCTGAGAGTTATTAATAAATTTATTACCTTTTTTTTATAGATTCTACTAAACTTTGCCAGGATCTTTAGGCCAATTTCTTCCTAATTATGAGCTGAAACACATTTAATACAATACCAGACTTGTAATTGTCCAACATCACACCTTCAAGAGTGTTAGGGGTAGAGTAAGGGCACAAGAATTGGCCTTGGGCACAGTTAATGGTAACTGGTAGCCAGGGATTTTATAAGTACTCATCCTCTCACTTATAGGTTATGACAAAAGGTCCTTACCATAAAGACCCTAGCTTCTAACTTCTGGAAGTAATAAAACTATGGTAGCATATCACCTAGTCTGACACTTGGAAGGTAGGTAAAGGAGGCTGGAGCTCTTTAGCTTCTTAACCCTCTTTAGTGACTGTCTTTGCCATGTTGGTCATTGCTTATGATTGCAATTGGATGATGTTCTGGGTTAGCTTCTTCATAGCTTGCTTGGGATCAGTCTTATCAGGTGAATATTTTTTTGCTAATAAACTGGAATACTGTATTCCCAACCATACAATACTCGGAATGATGACATTTCAATGAACTGGTGATAGTTGATATGGTAAGCGATGAGAGCACTAGGTAAGTAAAGATCCCAGTGATGAGGGTCAGAAGTAGCCATTTTGCATAAAATAGAGATCAGTGTCACATTGTCTCTTTACAATGTACCATTAGTTGAGGGGTTGTAGGGGTCAGAAAAGAGCTGTTGCATGCCAGTGGAGGAAGCGAGGACCTTCACCACTTGGGAGATAAATTTTTTCCATTGCAACAGAGCAAGACCCGTGGTCAACTGTGGCAAGAATTTATTGATGAAGGAATGTGGCCGTGGCTTTGGCAGTTTGAGAAGGAAGAGCCACATCCTCAACCCATATGGTAAAATGATTGATACCAACTAAGATATAACGATTTCCACCAGTGGTTTGAGGTAGAGGGCCTACCACATATAGACTTATGATGTGAAAGGGTTGATACTGATACCTGGTCTTGTAGCAGGATAGCTTCTTGCAATCAGTCATGCATCCAGGACATCAGTTATTGTCTTCATGATGCCATCCCAATAATATCGCTCTTTAACCCACTCATAGATTTTTTGCACTCCGCTAGCCCTAGAAGGGTATGGGTCTCCAAAATCACAGGTACTCGCTCTGTTGATCTGAGATATGGCAACTTAAATTACCCCAATTCTGTTATATAACTACTCATTCTCCACATTTGTGTTGTGGGAATGTCATTCTAACATCTGTTGTACAGGTCCATCTTCATAAGCCCATGCGTCAGGAGTCATTATGAGGTCATGCAGCCTCTCAGCTTCACTATTATTAAGGTGAAGGACAGGTAGACGAGTTAATCCATCAACATTTATATGACATGTCACTGCTCAATGCTCAATGGTCATATCATAATGCTAGAGCTTAAGAGCCGAGATAGCTAACTGCCCAGAAGATCTTTCATATTTTGTAACCACTTTAACGAGGCATGGTCAGTAATCACTTTGAATGATGTCCCATATAGGAAAAGGCGGTAGTGTTTAACAATGAGCTGGACAGCCAGTCGCTCCTTCTCAGTGATGCTGTAATTACGCTCAGCCTTTGAAAGCATGTTACTAAAAAAGATATGGGGTGATTGACCTCTTTTTCATTTCTGAGCCAAGATAGCTCCAATGGCATAATCAGAGGCATCCATGGATAACATGAAGGGCTTGCAATAGTTCCTTCAAGGTCTCAAATACGGCCTTTTGTTCAGCACCCCAATAGAAGAGGGTGTTATTAGCCAGGAGGCAGACAAGGGGCTCACTGAGTTGGACAAGTTTTGGGATAAATTGATGTTAGTACCCCATCATGCCTAAAAATTCCGGGATGTCATGTAGGGTTTTGGGCGTTGACATATTGTATATTGCTTCAACCTTATCCTGTAGGGGTTGCATACCATCTTGAGTTATGGCGTGCCTGAGAAAATCCAGCTTCTTATGGAAGAAAGTACATTTGGAGGGCTTTAGTTTGATGTTGGATGCCCGCAAGCGTTGAAACACCTCTTTTAGGTGGTGTGATGCTCGTTGAATGTTTTTGAGAAAATGATGATGTCATCAAGATAGACAATCACACAGCTCATCTTAAGGTTCTGGAGAATTTGATCCATAGCCCGCTGAAAATTAGCAGGCGCATTACACAACCCTGAGGTAGCCAAGTGGGGTTGGAACAAACCTTTGCTGCAGATAAGGGCGCACTTCTCCTGATCCTGTGGAGAAAGGTCCATCTGCCAATACCCGCTGGTCAAGTCCATGGCAAAGAAGTATTTAGACCCAGAGAGTTGGTCCAGAGCGTCATTAATGCGAGGATAGGGTAACTGTCCTTCTTGGTGAGGTTGTTCAGTTTACAGTAGTCCATAACTACTCAATTAACTCCATTTTTTCTTCTTTATCAAAGGGAGTATGGATGACCAAGGGATTTGGGAAAACACCAACAACCCAGCCTCCTGAAGCTCTTTGAGCTCCGTCCACTTCTGTTGCTCCTCAACTTTTGATTTGCAGTGGGGTTTTTAGCGGATAGGCCAAGCATCACATCAACAGTATGAGTCCAATCCTTTCATGTGCCCATAATCATTGTCAGATTTGTAGAAAATGTCGCTGTAGGCCTCAATCAGGGTGTGGACTTTCTCCAACTCAGCTAAAGTTAGTTCATCTATGATATGAACGGAAGGTAGAGTACATATTGACTGGTAAGTAGGTAAACCCATATCCATGATATATCCAATACAGTGAACTTGCTTTATTTCCTCAATGGGAATAAGTATGCCTCTTCCAATCTCCTGATGCTTTTTTAACCATATTCTTATTGTTGAGATTCACTTACAGAAGGTTGATGGGTCGTTGATAGTCAGGGTCTAACACACCTGTAAAAACTCTGGGCTCCACAGGTCTAACTCCATCGATTCTAATTAGGTGCAGTAGCCAGTTGTGTGGGATTTGCACGGTAATCTTCATGTCAACTACCCTTTGTTCCCCAGCCTTGATGACCACCTCTTCAGATTCATAGAAGGGATACCCTCCAGGGCGTCCACCGATGGAGGCAACATTTTTGTATGCCTGCCTGCCGTAGTGTAATGTAGGGATAAAGCGGAGGAGGGATAATCTACTGTGCAAACATAATCCTTTTTATTAAGGTCATCATCAGTCTGAATAAGAGGTACATTATAGTTAAGCAGGGAGAGATAGCCCTGCTTCAAATTAATAACACCGTCATATTTGATCATAAAGTTGGGTTCCAATGAGTAAATTGTTGGTATTATTGGTCAAAGCCACTGCTGGAGCTGACAATAGAAGCTTCCCAAAATGAATGGGCAGGAAAGAGTACGCCCCAATGGTGCAGGTGTTGTTTAAGCCCGCAGTCCCAAACTCTTGATTGTAGTCGAGGTCTTGAGCAAGATTAATTTTCTTAATGAGCTTGGTTAACATAACGTTCACTGGAAACCCAGTTTCAAGGATAGCTTTTAACCCACACTCCCCTAATAATGACATCCACTTTAGTTAAAGTAATACCTGAGGTGGGGATAAGAGAGAGGACCTCCTTTAGATGAAAAGTAGAGTCAAGTCATTTGATAGTTTCAGGCTATTTTTCCTGGATATTATGCAGGGTATAAACACACTGTGTAGATTGGAGAAATGTGGCAATGAGATGGTCAGCATCACTTGCAGTGTCAATAACCTTTAGACCCCTCAACACTTGGTGAAGATAAGTTTGACGAGGGATCTTATCCCAATTCACTCTCTCATGTTCAATTGGTCAGGTACCTCCACTTCACCTGGAACACCTAAAACATAATGACCAACATCTTCATCACCCCCTTCAGACTCATCATCAGAGGGGTTATCAATGCATGTGAGGGAGCCCATAAGGGGTAAGATAAGGTCAGGACTTCCCTTATGGCATGATAGGTCCTGAAAGTTGTTCTTCCACAATATTAACTTTTGAGGGAGGCGTTGAAATTTTCACAGCTTGAATTTCGACCTTCAAAGTAAGGTATTTGTGCTGCCTCAAGGAGACAGGTTATAGACTAGAGTTAGCTTAATGAGAGGTTGGGGGTTAGTGCTGTGGAAGTGGACACTTTGACTTCAAACGTTTTGGGTCGTTCAGTGGCTGTGTGCTTCTGTAAAAAGGAGGTTTAGCCTATTTGACCTGGTCACTTAACCCATCATCAGTGGGAGCGATTGGTACCTAAGAAAGGGGTTTTGGCTTAGGAGCCAACTTTGGGACCACTTGGGAAGGCCGCTCTGAAGAAGAAGATGGGCAAGACAAAGGGTTGACTACTTTCACCAACTGAGTTCTTTTAACTGAAGACAAAGGGGATCACTGCCCCATCATAGCCATTACCATCTGATTATCTTTATGGGAAAAAGAAGCATTTCGTTATGTCAATTCCGTAGGAGCAGGTTTTCAGAGGGAAACAGCCAATGTAGATGCTAAATTAGTCAGCGTAGATGCTTGGCTCAGAGATTCTTGTGTAGTACCAAGTTCATAGATATCAGCAACCGCTAGTAAGGCCACCTTGATATCTTGTACAGTTTTGGAAGTGTGCTTTATGGAAGAGAGATGCATCGTCAAGGAGGGATGAGATTCCAGGCCAGCCAAGATAGCCGCAATAGCATCCTCAAGAGTGAGCATTTGGGCAAGAAACAGAGGTTGTGCTTTATTATAGAAACGCTCAGCAAAAGAGGTGATCCATTCTCCCTCTTGCAGACTAAGGCATATGAAAGCCTGATTTTGTCACTGCAAACTTTGTTTGGAACCCAATTAATCAAGCAGCGCTTGCTTAACCTCTGCCCAAGTGCTGAGGTTGACCATGGTGGGGGCCATTCTTGCTTGAGCTACTCTATTAAAGCAGGGATGGATGTACTGGATTTTTTGCCGATCAGTCTCTCCTTCCATCACAAAAGAAACATGAAGGAAGGAGGCAATACTGCCCTCACCAGGTGTGAACTTGTCTCAAAGATGGGGGTTTATAACAGGGCGTTGCAATGAGTGCTGCTCGAGCCTTTTAAGGTGAGACAAAGCACTAACTAGCTTATGTACCATAATAGCTAGCTGAGGGTTAATATCAGTGAAAAGGCTATAAGGGTTACCACCCCCAACAGCCTCCATATTTTTGACATTTTTGTGGTGTACAGTTGCCCCTGTAGTGATCACCACTTGTTGTATTTATGGTGTGGAAGATACATGCTGGTGCTCGTTACCTTAAATCCAACAATATTTTGTAGGGGGTTCTGCTTTCACCAAATAATAGAAAATAAAAAATACTAAGAAATACTAGAAAAGCTATTTTTATAGATTTTATTAATAGCTGCAAAGGGGTAAAAGAGAACACACTTAAAAATTGATATTAATATTTAAAATATTAAGGTTTGAAGTTCATATAACTTAGTAAAATCATAATTAGGTAATACAAGCTGTCAACCTATCAGATCTATCAAACTTACCTTAATTTGGGCGGAATGGCCAATTGAAGGTCAGGAGCAGGAAGGACTAGTCCATTAGGTAATGGACTATGAATTTGACTCAATTAATGGGTTGGAAAATTTTTACTTGGTTGGACTCCCTCTGACCCTATAAAAGGGGCCAGTTTCCGTGGTGTAACCTGTACTAAATAAGATGAGGCTGGGGGAAGAGCCTCCAAGTAACTCCCCAAATCTGGCCAACGGTTTGGTGCAATTTGACTGCCTGAACTCAATCTGTTTTCTGGTCATTATTAGAAGGGTTAGCCCAATTTGAAGAGTTCCACCCAGAGTTGCATAGGGTCTTTTGGTCAATACCTGTATTATTTTCCTCTGAACCACTCTTATCAATACATCAGACTTGTAGTTGTCTGAAAATTATCAACGTGGGTTATTGATATTAGATTTAGGCTCAATTTACTGGGGCTATTAGGGGTTGGTGGCATGATACAAAGGGTTTGATGATGGGTGATGAGCTAGGACCATCCCTTACTGGGTATTTTTTGGTATCATTTACATCTTTACAATTAATGATCTGAATACCGTTTAAATTTGGGGTTGAGATATCCAAGACAGCTACTGTCATCCCTTTGCAAGGTTATGAAGCTAATTAGATATAATTGGTAGCCATTTTTAAAATATTATAAAAGTAGCACTATAGATTTTATTGTTGATGGTGAAGCCTTGAGATTAATTTGTGGACCTTTTTTAGTTTTTATAAATTTTATATAAGGATTGATAGTAAAGGATCAATGTCAAAATTAGGTAAAAGGCTGGGTTATTAAGCTTTAATTTTAAAATTTTTTTGGTAATTGATATTTACTTGAACTTATAAATGCAACAGAGGTGAAGGGTGAAAGTTCAGATAATATAAGGGGCCCAAAATGTTCTGCGGCTTAAGTCTATAGTAATGAACTCTATTAAATTACTGGTCTCAAATACTACTATAAAAGATAGTACATCGAACCCCTGGAATAATGTATGGTATAGGAAATTGAAGCTCAGCTTAATCTTTAAAATGAAGTTATGATATGGTACATATAAAAAAGCAAATTGCTACAAAAATTGATCTACTCCAATAATTTAACTTCTGGGCTCAAATAAGTTAGGTTAATGGTAGCTCTGGCTATACCAGCTTGTTGATTCAAAGTGATGGGGTTATAAATTACTTTTGGGGATAAAGAACCTACTTTAAAAAAGGCACTAAAAAGTATGAAACAATCAAGAAATTATGCCTTCTCAATAAAACCCTTTTTGAAGTCAGCACCATCTTTCAGCCTGACTTATAGAATTTTGCTCACAAATACAAATTTTATCTTATGTCTGGATTGGGTCCAAGTGTTAACTATAAGCAACTTAGAATATACAGTGCTGAGTATAGATATTATAAATGCCTATTATAAGTCAGTTAAAATATGGTGCCAACTTCAAAAAAGGTTTTATTGAGTAGGCTTATTTCTCGATTATTTCATACTTTTTAGAGCTTTTTCCAAAGGAGTTTCTTTTTTCCCAAAAATTTTTTTGGAGAAGCTTATTTTTTGCCCAAAAATTTTATCCATAGTTCTTTTTTCCCAAAAAGCTTTAGTGCATTCTAAAGTAGATCTATTTTCTGCTTTTATAAAAAACTTTTTTATGTATATATCCTTATTGAACCCTCACTATTTCTCTAAAAATAAAACTCACTGTTATAAAATTGGCGGTATTCAAGAGATATGCCAACAGATTTTGCACAGAGTTCAACACACTGAGCAATTAGGACCAATGATATGATGATTATTGTCCTCAAAACAGCAGAATAAACATTTCAAAATAAATATGGAGCACTCGCTCTCACAACTTTCTTTATTTAATATACTTAATACAGCCGCTTCTTGCTGTTTCCACTTTCCTCTAAACTAATAACAACCTCCCCTCTTGATCATCTCATCTCACTTATATTGTAGCGACTTTGGATGCTACTGCTTATATGGCTTAGTAATTTAATTTGCCTTATCTCATTGGCTCCATCAATTCTTCATTTGTTAATTTCACCATTACCTAATTTGTGGCAATTTCTCAATAACCCAATATTGCCTCATCTCAAGGCGCTCAAATAATTATTACTTGTATTAAACTCAGCAGATCCTACCCATTCTGCTAAAATGACTTAGGGCTTATCATCCAGTTATATCAAATTTGTGACATTACCCCCTCTCTGACTGGAAGATAAGGCTCCTATTGCTTATATGGCTGGAGGACTTTGCATGCACTCTGTTGATGTTCCGACCACTAGCAGGGTCCTTGATAGTATATGCATCCACCCCAGTCTTCTCAATAACTTCAAATGGCCAAATTCAGATACTAGCCAACTTGTGTTTCCATCTGAAACTGTGTTGATCATGTAATAGGATCATGTCCCCATCTTTGAGCTGTGCTTTTCCACTATGCCATAACTGATCAGCAGCTTGAGTCTTAATCTTCTTGGTTAAACTGAATGAATATGCTTCAGTTTGCAATATGATTAAGGTGTCTTCCAGAGTCATTAAATATTGTTGGGGATCCATTATGCCAGTATCTTCTACACAGGAGTATAACAGCGCCTGAAGGGTAGGGTGTCATCATATAGCAATTGAAAGGGACTCTTCCCTGTGGTTAAATGATAACTAATATTATAAGCAAAGACAGCGGTGGACAAAAGGGAGCCCCAATTTGAGGGTTGATTTGCTACTAATTTACAGAATATGTTCACTAAAGTCTCATTGACCCTCTCCACCATTCTGTTCAATTTGGGGTGGTATGGGGTTGTCAAAACCCCTTGGAAGGCCATTAGCTTGTTAAGCTTTGGAAGAATGTGGGAAGTGAAGTTAGTTCCATTCTCAGTAAGGATGAACTGGGGACAACTGTGTCACTAAATTATATACTCCATAACAAACTTGGTTACCATTAGCGCCCCCAAATTGCATATTGGTTGCACCTCAACCCACCTAGTCAAGTGGTCAATTGCTACCAGGATGCATTTGGACTGGTTCGCCCTTGTTGGTAAGGGACCCACAACATCAATTGAAATGGTGTTCCAGGTGAAGTGCAGCTTCACTAACCGGTATGAAGTCTTCTGGTGGAACGGCTTTTCCACTTGGCACTGGTGACAGGAGAATATAGTATCAAGTACATCGAAATTCATTTTTTCCAGTAATACTGAGGCCACAATAATTCTATGGTCTTACATACTCCACCATGACCAACCGCCCAATGTGCACTCATAATAATAGTTGGGCGAGCAGAAGGTCTTGGGATATTCACAGTAGTTTCCCCTACCCGCTTATACAATTCTCTATTTTTCTGGAATATACTGGCCCTTATTCCGTCCAATACCTTGATAACTGGGGGTGGTTCATCATTGTGCTTGCCACTAAGCATCTTATCAAGCATGATATCACTCAGATCCGCCATAACTGCAATTGTGGGTAATCTTGATAAACAATCAGCATTCTGGTATTTTGATTTGGGTTGATGAAGAATTTTGAAATTGTATGCCTGTAGTTTAAGAGCCCATCACGCCAAGCGCCCTTCCAGTTCTTTCATATTTTGTAACCAGCGTAGCGAGGCATGATCCATTACAATTTTGAATTTCACCTCATGCAAATACACCCAAAATTTCTTATAGGCGTAGATCACTGCTAAGCACTCCTGCTCAGTCACAGTATATTGCGCTCATGGCTGTTCAAGCTACGACTGCAATATGCTACAGAGTTCTCTTCTCCTTCTTCATCTTTCTGGGATAGGACTGCCTCCACGGCGGAAAGGGATGCATCCATCTGAACGATGAACTCTTTTTCAAAATTAGGATAACATAACACCGGCACATTGATCAGTGGCATATAAAGCGTATCAAAAGCACGTTGCTGCCATTCTGTCCATTTGAAAATGGTGTCCTTTCTTAATAACTTAAATAGTGGGCCCCCAATACAGCTGAAGTTAGGGATGAAGCGCCAGCAATAGCTGACAATTCCCAAGAATACCTGTATATCGTGCTTGCTATTGGGCGGAGCCATTTTTGAATAGCTTCTACTTTAGCTGGTTGAGGTCTCAGCCCCATGGCATCAACCACAAACCCTAGGTACTACATCTGGTCCTTAAAGAAATGGCATTTGCGAGGTTTAATCTTGATGTTGGCCTCAGCAAGCCATCAAAAGCTTCTAAATGGTTGAGCCATCAGAGAAGGTTTGGGAGAAAACATTAATGTCGTCAAGGTATACAAGGACACATGATAGTTTTAGGTCCCCAAGAATAGTGTCCATCGCCCGTTGGAACATAGTTGGGGCGTTACACAGCCCTTGCAGCATCTGAGTTGGTTGGAAAAGACCTTTAGACGTGATTATGGCACATTTCTCCTGTTCCACCAGTGGCAACTTAATTTTCCAGTAGCCCGAGATAAGGTCCATAGCTGAAAAGAACTGAGCTCCCCTAGCTGATCCAAAGCTTTGTTGTTGGGTTTCCCCAAGATGCGCTCGCTGGTGCTAACACTGGGGAACCCAACAAATAGGATGATTGCAAGGGGCTAGCATCAGCCAATAGGACAGGGGTGGTTCCGGACATGACAATGGATGAGACTCCATTCATTTAGATAAATTAAACTTAATAAATATAAGATGAAATAAATCTTATGAACATAAGTGTTTTATTAGAATAATATTTAGGGATTTTTATAGGGTATTTGGGGACACGTGCCTCAAGGATCATTATGGCCCCATCCAAGTAGGGTTTCTTCTGTCCTTCTGGATTGCCACTATTCTGATACTTACTTGGATCAAGCCACCCTCATGACCAGGTCAAGTGATATCCCAGGTCACATGTCTTAAGGGAAGGGAATGTACCGTTTACTCTATTTGGGGTAATTTATATGAAGCCCCAAATTTGATATTTGTAGATTTGACTCTTATTATCAAATCTAATGAGACATTTGATATTTGCACCCCTCAAATAGGGATAATAGTCCTTCCCCTGGATAAGGCTTTCACCTAACCCAGGGAAAATCCCAACAGAGCCCCCTCCAAGCCTTGGCCTAGGTGAGCAAGTTGTGGCCTGAGGGTTGGAGGACTTGAGTTTGGGGGCATACGGAGCCTCAGGCAAAATGCAGACCAGGTCAGTGATAGTGCCTAGTGTGGTTAGGGTTTGAAGCCAGACAGAAAGCATTGGCTAAGACCCTCATAGTTGACTCAGAGGTATTGGGTGTAAATAGGGTTTAAAGCCGGATAAAAACATTGGTTAAGGCCCTCATAGTTGACTTGGAGGTCTCAGTTGTAAATAGGGTTTGAAGCCAGACAAAAACATCAGCTAAGGCCCTCATAATTAATTTGGATTGTTCTTTGGGAAGGTGGTTTTAAGCTCCTCAATCCTCGATCTGCTGCTGTCTGAGAAAGCTAGTTTTTCATAGTGGCTGGCTTTGAGCTGCCATTTGGTTTTGAGGTAATTCGCCTTGAGGTCAGTCAACTCCAGCCTAAGATGCAAGTTGTCAATTGTAAGCGTTTTGATCTGGTTAGTTTTCTCCCAGATTTCTGACTGCAGGCCGACCAGCAGCCATTGTTCCTGCATAGTTTCTGACTTAGAGGCCGTCAACTCTGCCTCCATCTGTTCTATCCATTTGCATGTCTCCTGCACCATCTTGGCTATGCAGGTTTTGGCCTCTTCGATCTTTCAGTTCATTTCAGTTGCCATTCAAACCTGGCATCTTGCAATCACGTTATCTGCCAGCAGATTCAGGTAAGGCTTGGGGAAAAGGTTGTCAACAGTGGGTAGCATGGGTGAGTGACCCCACGAGCTTGAAAGATGACCAGGAGATGGTAGGCAGTGGCCCCCTGAAGGTTCCAATAGGGGGACCTCTTCAAGCGACGCTAAGTTACCATCTTGGGATTGGGGCGAGCAAATCTCACTTGCAACCAAAAGCAAACCATGCGACAAGGTTTGAGAGGGAAATGTGAAGTGGGCTGAAAGGTTGGCATCAGTGGTGGAGGTAGTGTTGGCCAGTTTCTTGAGCTTCGCTTTTTCTTAACTCTCGTCTTCATTGGGATAGGTGCTATCCCAATTTGAGCGTCAAACCAAGTAACCTAGAATTTTTGTTTTAGTAATATGTATCCCAATTTCAGGAGGGGCGCCATCAAAAGTCAGAAAGTGGTAGAATTGCCAGAAAGGAGTCATCGAGTTTCACTTTTTCTTGACTCATGTTTTTGTGGGGATCAGCAGTAGCCCAATCTGAGGGCCAAACTGGGTAATCCAGATTTTTTGCTTTATTAATTTGAGGCCTGATCTTGGGAAGGGCACCATTGAAGTCAGGAAGTGGTAGCGTTGCCAGAAAAGAGACATCAAGCTTATTCCAAATGGTGCAAAAGTAAGTCCCAGGTATTTTGCCTGGCATTCAAATTGCATCATCACACTGATTATATTTTAGGCTTCCCGCAAATTTTTGAAACTTGTCATCTTTGTCGAGATTGGAAATTGGTTCTTGACTTGTCCCAACTTCAAATGGAGAATTTTTATTATCTAAATAAATATTAAAGTTAGTATTAAAATTAGTTATTTCAATGGAATTTTACCACTCAGATCGTTTTAATTTTCTTTTTTTTGACCAAAGGATGTGTTGTAGCTTGGCCAAAATTTTTCTCGATTTTGTTCAAAGCTGAAAGGTTTTTGAACATAACCCTTCATCACAGTACACAGGTCCTAGCGCCCAATAGTCATCCCGCTTGATGATGTCCTCAAAGGCTTCTTCTCTCCAAGCATCACACATCCTCTTAAAATGCAATGCTTGGTCCCTGTAATAAATCATTGCCTTCATTAATCTTTTTTCTTTATGATGCTGGCATTTTGGCTCAAGTTCATCTTTTTTAAATTCTTCAGGCGTATTTAGCAGGTCCAGAAAGGGCTTCAGCTGACTGAGAGCTCGGAATCAAACAAAGTCTTTGGGGGCACACTCAAAGGACTTCCTTTGAAAATTTGGACCCAACCATTATTGGGTCTTGGCCATTCCAAAAGAGGTAATTGAGAATATCAGCGTTCAGCATGCTCATGGGGGTTTCGTTGAAATCCAAGGTTGAGGGTAACTCCTCAGGGTGCGCCAGGGAAGCCCCCTGTAGTGAGAACCAGTTGTCAGGTTTCCCCAAGATGCGCTCACTGGTGCTAACGCTGGGGGAACCCAACAAGTAGGATGACTGCAAGGGGCTAGCATCAGCCAATAGGACAGGGGTAGTTCCGGACATGACAATGGATGAGACTCCATTCATTTAGATAAATTAAACTTAATAAATATATAGGATGAAATAAATCTAATGAATGAAAGTCTTTTATTAGAATAATGATTATGGGATTTTTATAGGGTATTTTGGGACACGTGCCTCAAGGATCATTGTGGCCCCATCCAAGTAGGGTTTCTCCTGTCCTTCTGGATTGCCCACTATTCTGATACTTACTTGGATCAAGCCACCCTCATGACCAGGTCAAGTGATATCCCAGGTCACATGTCTTAAGGGAAGGGAATGTACCGTTTACTCAAATTCAGGGTAACTTATATGAAGCCCTAAATTTGATATACTTGTAGATTTGACTCTTATTATCAAATCTAATGAGCCGTTTGATATTTACACCCCTCAAATGGGGATATTGGTCCTTCCCCTGGACAAGGCTTTCACCTAACCAGGGAAAATTCTGACAGTTGTCAATCCGCGGTAAGGGATAGGAGTCCTTTTTGGTGATGCTGTTGAGCTTTCAGTAGTCTATTACTACATGGTTGGTGCCGTCCTTCTTTTTTACAATCAGAACAGGTGAAGCCCATGGACTCTTGAATGGTTCAAGCATCCCTTGCACTAATAGCTTGTCGATTTCCTCAGTTACTACTTCTTCTACCACCCTTAATCAGCGGATTGGCCTTGACCTGATGGGAGGATAATCTCCAGTGTCCAACCTATGAACCACCCCCCGTGCACATCCTAAAGCATGGTCATCAATAGCAAAAACCTCTTTATATTTTTGAAATTAATCTATTGCCCTATCCTTCTGTGGTTTTGACAGCCCCATTAACTTGTCATGTGATACAACTGCCATTACATTAAGCTGTGGTTTGAAGGGCAGACCAAAAACCTCCAGTGACCCAAATTCATGAATTTAAAGAACCTCCTCGATGGGGATCAAGTGTAAGTATGCTATTATTTGGTGGCAGCAGATTTGCAGTGGTACCATTTGTAGATTTTCAAGTAAAACTTTGATCTCCCCTTGCCTTGTAATATAATGTCTGGGGCCACGTGGGGCTCAAACCGTGATTGCTGATATGGCCCAATAACCTCCCCATAGAGTCCATCTGGAATTGCAACCACCAACTCAGTGTTTAATATAACTTGATGCCCAGGTGGAATAGATATAGGCCCAGCCGCTCTGAGCGGCAGCCCTTAATATTATAAATCTGTTGAGGAAGGGCCCAAGTTTTGCCCTTTATCTGATGGTAGCGCACTGGGATTACTCCGTTGCTATAATCTAAATTGATGTTCCCCATATGTACTGGATCATTTATCACTTCGCTAGAGGTGAAGTGAATTGGGATTCGCTGGCCCAATATTTCAAAAGTCCCATCCTTCATGTCAATGACAGCCCCATAGTGTAGCAAGAAAGCAGTTCCAATTAGCATATTGTAATGGCTATTTGGTACCACTATATCTGGGGCTACTACGACAATAGAACCAAACTGCAGCGGAAGCGCAATGTATGCTCCCTCAGAGACCATATTTTACACTCTAGCAGTGCCATATACCATCTGATGTTCCACATCCAGTGTTAATGACAGCCTGGCCACCAATTTGGTGGAGACTATATTGATGGGAGCACCAGTATCTATGATGGCATGGACCTGGGTCTTAGCTACAACCAGATCACAGTAAGTATATTCTGAGTAAGATGCATCTTGACTATTTATAACATGGATATATAAGGAATCCTTGTTTTCAAGGAAACATGCAACCCCCTTACCAATTCTGGGGTATTGTTTTATATTGGTTTTGACTGGAAGAGCGGTGTTTACTGCTTGCAAAAAGGGTGCATCCAAGGAGGGTCTAACATTTCAGAGGTTACCTGGTTGAACATCTGGCAAGCATATGGCTCAACCTGCATCTGGGACCCCTCATCTGCCATAGTCGCAGACTGCACTCATGTCAAAACATTCACCCCAACTGGCTGCTGATATAAAACTGACTCATTGTGCAGGGGTACTTCCACTGAATATTTTAAATTGGGTTCAAGTGAGACATTTGGGTTTGGTATAGCAGAGATAGAGAGTCCCTTCTCTATTCCGCTCTGACTTTTCCCTGGTCATACAGTTCTGGTTGTACACAAGAGACCAGTTGATTAGTGTGACGGTTGAGGTTTATCCTCAGCATCACATTGCCCTGATCTTTGGTAAGACAGGGCAGGCTGTGTCTGGATGTATGGAGGAGGAGGGGGAGTTGGTCCTGGCAGGGACGCCTAAGGGGCAGGAGCTTGGAGTAGGCCAAGGAGCCAGATGGGCGTCCAAGTCGAGGAAAAACGAGAATCAGGTAAAATGGGGAGTTTCGAGATTCGATTTGGATTTGAATCAAGAATGGAATGGAACAGGTGCTTGGAAGTTTCGCGGTTCATTTGGAATTCGAAATGGAACTGGTGCAGAACTGTTGAGAATCGGAACTGGCACAGAACCATTGAGTGAGGATTCCGCGATCCTGCTGTAAAAGGTTTACACCAAGCATTAGTCAGAATAGCACCATAAGCTTGTGTTATATTTTATATTAGCTTGTAGCATGTGTATATAGGGAAGGAACTGGGAGCTGGAGGCTTCTCAGTTCTGTTTTCTATTGACCTGGCCAATATTAAATAAAAGAACTTAAAATTCATATATTTATACTTTGTTTTTATTCTTAAATATTGCCTAACTGCAGCCATGTTTGGCTTGAATCAACAAGAATTGGACTTTGAGAGTGAGCTTGGGAGAGCTATTGCCTCCCTTTATACCTTGTCTTGGAGTCAAGGCATGTTGCTGGGGTTAAGTATATTTGCAACTGTCTTCCAGGGGTGCTTGTCCAATCTTGTAGCGCGCACAAGGAGAGTAGTATCAGGAGCCCTGTCAGCCCTATGGTCTGTAACATGGATCCTGTTGCCCAACTCATTCGTGGCTCATTGGAAGGAGCCAGTGCGTTACAATTAGGGCACCGTCATGCCAGATGCCCCTGTCAACTGCATTTGAAACAGCTGAACCCATAGGGTCCACATCCCTGATTAATATGAAACAAGCCATGGCGAGAGTTGGGCTGAAAATGGTCAATATAAACAGATTTAGAGCAATAGTTGGGATGGGTACAATAAGCAAGTATGGGGTGGATGTTTAACCGCTGAGGGTAACTTGGTGGAATGTGAGCTGGACTAGCAGAGTCCCCAAAGTAAGATGATTTGGAAGTTATAATAGAAGGATTCCACTCAGTATTAGATGGAGGAAGTTGGCTGATATATGATGCAAAAACTGAACAATTTTAAGCAAAGGTACATCTTCATCCAAGCTTTTCTTTCTGCTCAAACTCACGTTTGAGAGAATTTATATAAGTTTAAATTTATCCACCGCCACCTGGCCACAAGCTTTTCCCATTTGATGTCAGCGGATCCACCGCCTGCTACTCCAGTATGGTGCAGCGGTGCTCCACCTCCCAGCGTTTTCCGCCCAGCAGGGAAACAAAGTTGAATGGGCTCAAATAGTCCGTCAAACTCTACTGGCCAATTTGTCCCCCCACGGGACTTAGTGCTTCACCTTGCGCACATTCACCCAACTCGCCCCCATCCTCTCTCCCTACCCAAATCCACCATTTGTTATTGCCTCTGTGTTTACTATGGGCGTTTATTCCCATATGCCGACAAGGCAATTATCAAACTTGCCACAGCTGCCTTTGCACCAGCTGGCTTCATTGATTTCTGCCCTTATAAGGGCTATTTCAATATAGGCTTCCCAACGGAAGCAGATGCTGCAGCGGCGGCGTTGACTCTGCTCATTTATAAAAATACCCCGTCCCCACCACCTGAACTTGTCTCCCTGATGACACCACTCTAGTGGTGTCATTTGCCAACCTCCTTCACATCTCCCACCCCAAATTCTTTACAACGAATTGATGACTGGGCTTTTGTCTTATGGCACTCAGCCCAACCTGATCTCCGCCATTCCTTCCAGCGCGGAGCGCCTTGTGGGCCCTTGCGCCACTGCCACTATTATTCCCCACCACCCTACCATCACTCGACAATTCCCCTCAAATGCTCGCATCGCTGCAGCACCTGAGCATTTCTTTTGGGCTCATGTCAATCACAGTCAGCTGATTTGCCCCATTTGTTTTGCTCTTGACCACACTAAATGGTCCTGCACCATGCCGATTCCCTTGGTTCAATTTCTGAACCCATTTTAGCATCGTCTGAATGGAGCGTTTTGTTGCCCCCTCCTGCCCAACATTCTCACATGTTGACCCAAAGTGGGAAGTCAGCCCCCTCCAAATTCTCCAGCCACAATCCCCACCCTGGGCGCCAACTGCTCAATCAAAGTCAGGCTTGGACCACCATTTGCACCCAAGCACCCCTATCAAATCCTACCCTCCCAAATTCTCCAACCACTATCCACATAAACCAGAATCCTTGGGAGCTATTGGATGAGGTTGACGAGACAGGTGGAATTCTCATGAATAAGGATGCTGAAACTGGTGAAGAAAGCCCAATCAATTATAATTGAGATGAATTTTACAATTTGGATTTTGACAAATCCCTCTCCCCAAAATGATACACTCCTAAACCCAATGCTGCCCCCTACTAAAGTGACCACCAGCTTGCCATTGCAGCAGTGGCCTCACCCCTTTGCAGCCAGCTCTGCAAAGCAGTGGCCCGATCAATGGCTCAGTTAAGTAAAGGGCTGAGCACAATTGACTTCCCCCTGATTTCCCCAAAGTGGCACAGGAGGAAATCTCCAAATTGCTTGATGTCACCGAAACTGCCATCATGCATGTGGCAAAACTAGCTAAATTCAACCCAGCCTCTAAAACTACCCACCAGATGCTTGCCAGATTGGCCCAACTCCCAGATGCTACATCCAAGCGGAGCATCATGTGGCAGAGTTAATGGAGGCTGTCTTCCAAGCTGATCTTGAGGTAAGTAACCAATATTTCACCTGTCTCTATCCCCACCATGTCAATGCCCCAATGCCATGGCTCTCCCGCTTATCTACTTCTACAACAACTGTGATTCTTCCCAACTTGCTGAGCCTGTAGAAGATCCACCTGGCCCTCCCTCCCCCTCTGCCATGGTGGGCTAGCAGTCTCCGCTACCTGCCTGGTGAGAGGTTTTTTTGTTTTATTTGTTTGTCACCCAGTGGTGTGTGTTTATTGTATTTTTAGGCAATGTCTGTCCCCTGGTCAGCGTGCCTCAAATAAATTTAATTTACATATTCATCCAACAGTGGGGCCATAACATTATGTAACTCATGGTATAGCTTTACAGCAGAAGTTATTGCAATACACATGTCTGATTTGGATAGAATTCTGGCCCCAATTAGCATGTGAGCTTCTGCTATAAATCACTCAGCAAACATGGTGAGGGTCTCATTCCGCTGAAACCTGATGGTCAAAAATTTGGCCTTCTGTGTGACATTTTTGAAGTTCCACTGAACAACCACAGCAACATCTCTTTAACTTCTTGGTAGGTAATGGAGCTGCCAGAAAGGTAAAAGATGACTTGATCAGCACTTCAGATATCCAAGGAAGAAATCAACAGTTTTACTCTTCATCAATCCAAAGCTCCTTCAGTTGCAATTTCAAATCACTTAAAGAACTCATAAATATTCCCTTCATGATCAAATGGGGGCAGCTTATTGCAGCAAACCTCCTGGAGCAGCTCATCTTGTTTTTTAAGTCAGTGTCCAAAGCCAGTTTCAGCTCCACATAGGCAACTGACCCAGAGTGTTGGGTAGAGTTTTTATCAAAACAACATGAATGCAACATAGCAGGCAACTGAGTTTTTATCATTTTTTTTGTTTAATTGATCAATGGGCCCCTTGTAGTGAGCACCACTGTTATAAAATTGGCGGTATTCAAGAGATACGCCAACAGATTTTGCACAGGGTTCAACTCACTGAGCAATTAGGACCAATGATATGATGATCGTTGTCCTCGAAACAGCAGAATAAACGTTTCAAAATAAATACGGAGCACTCGCTCTTACAACTTTCTTATCTAATATACTTAATACAGCCGCTTCTTGCTGTTTCCGCTTTCCTCTAAACTACTAACAACCTCCCCTCTTGATCATCTCATCTCACCTATATTGTAGCGATTTTGGATGCTACTGCTTATATGGCTTAGTAATTTAATTTGCCATATCTCATTGGCTCCGTCAATTCTTCATTTGTTAATTTCACCATTGCCTAATTTGAGGCGGTTTCTCAATAACCTAATATCACCTCATGTCGAGGCGCTCAAATAATTATTATTTGTATTATACTCGGAAGATCCTACCCATTCTGCTATAACGACTTAGGCTTATCGTCCAGTCATATCAGAATTTCAACACTCATTGTATGTATATTATATCTAGTATCTCATAAACAAATATACTAATAATTCATTTTATCAAATTTAGCTGATTTTATTGGTCAATCTATGCTAAATTTACTGATTGCCAACTACAGTAATTATTTATAATAAATTTAGTTGCTTTAATTAGTCAATCCATGCTAAAATTACTGATCACCATCTACTATAATTCATATTAATAAATTTAGGTGATTTTAATGGTCAAATTATGTTAAATTTACTGATCACCATCTAGAGTAATTAATTTTATCAAATTTAGTTAAATTTATTGGTCACCCTATGCTAAATTTACTGTTCGCTATTTAAAATAATTCATTTTTTAAATGAGCTTATTTTATTGGTCAAATTATGCAAAACGATAGCCAACTATAATGATTTAAGCTCATCCCGCTATGACCTCATAATTAATTGCCTGGATTTTGAATATACCCTCAGCCATAGGACATACGTCAAAGTTGCTTCGAAACTCCTTCACCAATGTCGGAATAAAGTTTATCCGGTGATGAACTGGTTTCACAACTGTTTCCATCGCTTCCGAGCCCATTTTGATATATTTACTAAATTAATGGTCAGATACTGGACCAATACTTACAAAAGTAAAACGGGACCTAAGATGGAGCTCCTCTTTTTTGAAGAATTTAGTTATCCAAATTGGTTTTGTAGTGATAGAGTTATGCGCGAACAAACATAGAAAAATATATACAGGTCGAATAGAGAACCTCCTTCTTCAAAGTCGGTTAACAAGAGGTAAAAATGGAGATGGACTACAATCAATAACAAGGCTAAGTAACGGCGTAGATAGTGTAGAGATATTAATCATTTAAATTAAGTGTAGGTTGCTTTTGTAAGCTGAAAGGCTAGGATAACCTTATATCTAAAAACCATCGATGGGTACTCTATTTAATAACATGGTTTTGAGGTTTTGGCGCCAAAAGATAAGCCGGGGATTAATTTAAACTACGGCAGCCTAGTTTTATTGAGCATGGCCATGTAAAGGTAGCTCAACGAATTTGACAAGTTGGGGTTTGGGTTGAGGGTATACCCCAACTTCTCTAAAATCGCCAAGGTCCTCGAACCGAACGGGGATTGGGCCCAGTTGGGGGATAGCATCAAGTACCTTGAGAAGGCGTACCCGTTGGATAGCGAGTACGTTATCAGATCGTCGCGCCTGTGGTGGTTTAACCTGGCGTCAAGGTGGATGAGCGAGGAACCTTCCCGGAAGGGGTGGAATGAGGATTCCAAAGTCACGTTGCAGTGTTGATTGACGCTGAAGAAGACGCCGTTGGGTTGGGTTAGGTGGAGGCTGAGTGCTTTGAAGAGAATATATTGGGGAGTCTTTTGAAGCTTGGTGAGGTTAAACAGATGGTTGTACTTTAGTCGATCCATCTGGTTTAGTTTCGAGGTGAAGTCGGTTAGCTTAAAGGTACCGTTGATGAAGACATGCCTGTCGAAGGGTAGATCGTAAAACTTGGCCATGAATCCGTTGTCGTCCTTCAACGGGCTTATTTCCGGGCTGACCATCCCGAAAAGCTGCAGCCTGAAGGCCGATTTGAATCCGAGGAGGTGGAGCATCTCGTGGCTTAGAGTCCGAATGAAATTCAAGTGATTTTTTTTTTTTTTTTTTTTTTTTTTTTTTTTTTTTTTTTTTTTTTTTTTTTTTTTGTGTGTGTGTGTGTGTGTGTGTGTGTGTGTGTGTGTGTGTGTGTGTGTGTGTGTGTGTGTGTGTGTGTGTGTGTGTGTGTGTGTGTGCTGAGGGTGGGTTTCGGGGTAGTTTTCCAAGAAGAGGGTGGGTTGATCCTTGTTGATGAAGATGAGGCCGTCAAAAGGGTGGAAATCAATCGTCTCCCTTTGTAGCTTCAATCGGTCAAGTTGCTTGACTAGCGCTGAAGGATACGCTCGTTCCTTGCCATCGTCATCCATCACCAGAGGCTCATAAGGGATCGTATTGCGCGCTTATGGGGTTAATTATTAAGGGGTCCCTTACCTGCCAAGTTGGTTATACGCCGGATCTTTTGACACGAGGTGTAGGTAACGTGGACGTTGATTTTTTGTTTGAAGAGGATAGCGTTGGTGAAAAACTTTACCACCCGCCGAGTGTTAAGGTGAACCTTTTCGCAAACTTCCCGATCCGCGTCGCATGCCACCCTCACTTGCACCATACTTGATGCATCAGTTATAACAACCCCGGAGGTCTCGGATTCTAAATTGATGTCGCACCTTCTAAACGCCGCCAGCCCAACCCCCAACCACAGTATCAACCTCAAGCTCATACCCCAACTTAAGCCAGGTTCGATTTTATATACCCCTAGTGCCACATCTGGTTTAACCCTTGGTCTCACACCAATATAAGCAGACCCAAGTTAAACTTTGATTTAGTCCAACTAAAGTTTGCAACCCTTCCATCATTTATCAAAGTTTGGTAGACGATATCGATATTCCCCCCATTTATCCACCCTCCCCTTTTCGATTTGGCTAACCCTCCAAATCATCCCATCCCATCAATTGGATCCACCCGCCTTAATCTATGCTATTATTATACTTTAGTATCCACCCGCCTTAATCTATGTCATTATACTTTTAACTATTTATAGCCATACGCATTTTTATAACTGTTTATCAACTGGGTCTTAACGCCCAACTTTAAATTTGAGTTACAATTTGTAAACTTCGCTTCGAATTCATAACCTTACTCTACATTTAGCTCATTTTACCACCCTTTCTAGACTTCGAATTCGATTACAAAATTTTAAATTCGAATTCAGTTTTAAAAGGTAATAAACTCAAATCGTCCGAGCCAACGTGCGCTTTTACAATTAATTGCAAGTGGGGTACGTGGACCTTCATCTGGATCTGAAGAGCATACATTAAAGATCCTCAGAATTCTGAACGATCAAGTTCGCTTTAAAATCGAGTGATGGTTGGTGGTAAATTTAACACCAGTTCAATTTAACGACAAAAATATTACCCGATATTTAAATTATCCCCTAAGTTTAAATTTAACAATATACAATTCAACCCAAATAGGGCGCTACCGATAACTAAACTGAAGCTTGGTCCCACGTTAAGGGGTAACCTAAAGTTTAAATGGATACCCCAATACCCTAAGGATCACACTTAAATCGCTTATCCTGATTGGACCCCTGAATTTAGCCTCAGTGGTGAAAGTTTAAAAGTTATCACTTTAGCTTTTAGGTTTAAATAATTTTTTGTTATCGCTCAGTAAAGTTTTAACCGCTGATCGATAGACGGTTTACATCGATGGCAGGTTGTATACCATTTCTCTCTCAATTTCAACATTTTATTATTCAATTTCAACATTTTACAAATCAATTTCAACATTTTACAAATCAATTTCAATATTTTATTATTCAATTTCAACACTAATTAAAAAAGGTTTTTTCAATAATTTTTTGAAGATAAATATAAAAAGCTTAAAATTATTATTCAATCAAATTTTATAAAATAATCTACCCACATATCTTTTTTTAGTACTAGATAGTCCCAACCCAAGTACCCACATATCTTCTATCAGTGATTATAAAAATGAAAGCAAAGAAAATATTAATGTTGTAGAAAGGATGCATTATGACCAAGTTAATAATACTAACTGAACCATCTAGTACTAAAAAAATAATACTAACTGAAAAAGCCTAGTACGTTTAGTCCACGAGCAAGGTAAGACCGTAAAGGAAGGAGCGGAAATATTAGGGATCAACTATAATACTGCCCGAACAATTTCTTCAGTGTACAAAAATGATAGCATCACTGATAAAAAAGCCAAAGGAGGAAGCGTGAGAAGTACTCTTACTGAAATTCAAGTGAACAAAATCGAAAGTCTGATTACTTATAATCCTCAGATTACATTAAAGGAGATTAAAGAGAAATTAGAAGCTGAAGAGGAGAATTTTATGATTTCAATCTCAAGTATTTATTGGTGCTTGCAAGAACTGCAAATAACTTTGAAACTAACTCATCGTGAATTAGATAGAGTTAACCTTCCCCATACTATTGCTATAAGAAAAGAATATGCCCTATGGTTTAACAATTACTTTAATGGAAATTATTCAAAAGCAGTCTTTATTGACAAATCTTCCTTCAATTTGTATTTAAAGTGGATGCAAGGAAGATCAAGAATAGGAACGCACACCATTGTGATTGTTCCTGCCATTAGAGGAAGATCAGTGTCTTTAATAGCTAGTATGACAATTGATAGCCTTCAATATTATAAAACCATTGCTAATTTAATAGTAAATGGTGATTTATTTGCAGAATACCTTAATGATCTTTGTTCTTATCTTTACAATAAAAAATGCTTGCAAGGAATGTGTCTAATACTAGATAATGCTATAATACACCAGAGCTGATATTGAAAGAATGGTTGCTATATTTAATTATGACTTTAAATTCCTTTCTCTATATTCCTACATGCTAAATCCAATAGAAAATGCCTTTTCAAAAATAAAAAATGGCATTAGATTGAGACTGAGAGGTGGGGCATCTGGTCTTTTATCAGAGTTGATAATTGAAGAAACTGCAACTATAACAGAGGAAGATAGCGCAGGTTATTTTAGACTGATTTATAGAAATATTACTAATTGTGCTGCAGAACTACCTTATGTACATCAATAAATTTTATTAAATGTTTAGTGCTTATTAACATTAAGATTGTATCAATCTTTATTTATCATCACGATCAGACTCTTCCTTGGGGATGATTCACCAACCCTGTGGGAGAAAACATGTGAGGCACAGCCCTCACTTTTCCCTCACGCGGTGTATGTAGCTACCAACAACATGGGCCGCGGCTGGATCAATATTGGTTTTGAAACAGCTGATGAAGCTGATGCCGCAGCAAAAATCTGCATGGAAATTGCCCTCCCTGAGGGCAAAAAAATTGTGTGCACTGCATGCACCAGATGGAACAAAGCAAAAACTTTGTTCATCTCCTTTGAATTGCTCCCCACCAACCTTCCTCATAAGGTAATTGAGGAGGAGCTCTGCAAAGGTCTTGTGGCCTATGGAGAAATCCAACAACTTGAATTACAGTGATTTTGCTTAATGCCCAACCTGTGCATGGGCAAAGCTATCGCTGTAATCAACCCCTTCCCAGAAGTGGAAGAGGATTTATCCAGAATTCCCGCACAGCATAATTTTACTTTGCAGATGGGGGCCAGTCAGCTGCATTCTGAGTTACACCAGAATGTGCACCACCCATTTGCAACCACTGTGGCTCACTGGGCCACAAGGAACATGCATGCCCTGTAAAAGAAGGCTTAATGGAAAATGATTTTTGTGAGAAGCTATGGACAAAGATAATGAAAACTTTGCCAAAATGACTGATGGCCACCACCCATTCCACTGGGGTGAAGATGGACTATACTCTATCATGGACCCAGTTACAAGTAAACAGCATAAAGCAGCACAAAAAGCCTGCAAGAGAGCAGCAGCTGAAGCGGCAGCACACATGGAATGCGCCATTAACCATGGACAAATTCAGGAGGATATTTCAGATATTCACTGAACCAACCAATAAGAACAATATGCCCAGGTCGAAAATTTTCACAGTATTTAGACTGAGCCACAAAGCGTCATCAGTCATGCACATACTGAGGAACAATACAACCACAATTTGGGTGAAAATGCGGTGCACAATGCAACAAAGTTGAACCTCAAAAATATAAAATCCAATCAACAACCTGCATCAAATCAACATGAGACCTGTGCAGAAAAAGTTGATGCAAATGCAAAAAACTGCAATTCCCTTGAATCATTGGGTCAGATCAAGGGAACCAACAATGGCAGTGAAAGAGTTGGAGTACAGACATGGAGCATGGCCAAAATGAGCCACAGTGGGTTAGGACCAGAGGGTCCCCAACTGCTCCTGAGGTGCCACAGGCACCTCAGTGTCAATAGGGATATTAAATATTGTGGGAGCCAGGGCTCATACGTCCCAAGCCAAAAAGCTGGCATTCCTGCAAAAACCTCTTGTAGACATCTTGGCCATCCAAGAAACCCACTGCCTACAAGGGGAAGAAGAATCCTGGACAACCAGGGTTGCACCATCACAATCAGTATGGACATCTCACTGTGGGGTGATAGTCCAAAACAACAAAAAATTTAAAATTACAAATTCATCATCACACTTGCACAGTCAAGTCCTGGTAGCAACAATTACATGCCAAGATGAAATAATTTCATTAGCATGTATCTATGCACCGTGCACTGCAACTGAGAGAAAAAAAAATTTGAAAAAATTTCTACCCTCACCCTCCCACCAGATATCATCATGTTAGGCGATTTCAACTGCTGGGATAACCCCAATACAGATTGATGGTCTAATCCCAGGGGATACCCACCTGGACACATTGAATATCGCACAATGAAGGCATCTCTTGGCTTACAGGATGCTCTTCCCCCTCAATTCACCAATCCTTCCCCACATGACAAGACCCAACATACGTGAGGGACTGCTCATATCAATGAGTCGTATTGACCACATCCTCATCCCACAATCCCACCACTCAAGAATCTCTAAATTTACAACAAAAAAGATCAATATTTCTGATCACCAATTAGTTACAGTGCAGTTAGCACCAACTCAATCCCACACACAGGTGTCGCCTTGGAGAAAGCTTCGCCCAGAAAATATAAGATTGCCTGAGATATCTAACTGGGTTGAAAACAAGGCTACAAACCCAGAATTCACAGCCCCATTCACTTCAGATCCCATTGGAACATAGAAATTTTCAAAAAAGATTTAAGCAACAAAACCTGACATATTGCATCACGCAAGTACACCGTGGACACAGCCACAATCAAGCGTACCTTGGCAGAACTAGACCACCTGGAAATAAATACTCTGAGATCTGGCTATAGCCCTAATTGGGGACGCAAATGGGCAGAAATTTCAGCCTGACTTAACAATCTCATCTTTGAACATCAACACAGAATCAAAGTACTGAACAAAGGTAAGTTCATAAAGGAAGGTGAAACCTGTTTGACATATTTTTTCCGCCAATTCCACTCCCGCGGAAACCAGACCACATACACACAGGTCCACAAGACCAACGGCACTGTGGCAACTGACCCTGAGGAGGTCAAGGCGGAAGTACACCGCTATTACACCAAATTATATTGCAATATGCCAACAGATCTACAAAAAATTAAAGAATTTATTCAAACTGCCAAGATACAAAGTACACCACCAAATTACAATATACTATCCCTTATCACACGGGAGGAGCTTTGGGAAACAATTCGCGGTGCACCACGTAGGAAATGCCCTGGCCTGATGGGATACCCTACAATTTTACAAAAAATATTTTCAACAAATCGCCCTCCTCCTATTGGCGTCAATGAACCAGAGTTTGTTGGAAACACGCCTATTACCAGGAGGCCATGAATCCTATGTTATAACCTTGTATAAAAAGGGTGACAAGTTGGACCTGGCCAACTGGCACCCAATTGCACTCTCCAACACTGACACAAAAATTCTAACAAAAATTCTAGCAGCTAGATTAGGCGCAATTGCATCTGACGCCCTATCACCCAACTAGTTTGGGTTTATACCAGGGCGATCAATCTGGAACAACATACACCCTGTTGCAAACATTTGCCAATCCAAAGCAACTGGTGCCTTGGTCTTCTTGGATCAGGAAAAGGCGTATGACCGTGTTAGCTGGCCATACCTAAAAGAATGTCTACAAGCCTTCAAACTCCCACCAAGATTCATAAAATGGGCGATGCTCCTAACAGAATCTGCAACCATGGCTGTATGCGGCCCTGGATTCCTAACAAACAAGATTAAACCACACAGAGGGCTCAAACAAGGGGATCCCCTCAGCCCACTGTTATACAATTTCAGCTTTGACCTGCTCCTCTGAGTAACTGACTCACGTCTCATGGGGATAACCGCACAAGGACAACCAACAGTCAAGATACTGGCCTTTGCAGATGACTGCGTAGCAGGTATAGCAAACAATGAAGATGCCTGACAGCTGGAACACACTCTAGAGGAATACTCCAAGGTGAGCAATGCATCGCTCAACAAAAGGAAGACAGAAATCATCCTCTTAGGCAAATACACAAACAATTGGGCCACAACATCAGAACCTCACACCAACACTCAAAGAAAAAACACAATTATATTACCCTTTGCAACACCTCCCACCACCACTCCTGTCCGACACCTTGGATTCTGGCTAGAATCAGGGGGATATGCTAATGAGACAATGGAAAGTAACCTGTTACAAAGGGTATCCAAACGCGTCGCCTTCCACAAGGGAAGAACCCCAGGACTAACAGGACGAGTTACAGTTGCTAACTCGCTCATCCTCCCAATACTGTGGTACCAGGCCCATGCGATAGCCTTCTCACCTACCTTTATAACCTCAATTTGCGCGCTTATCCAGGGCTGGCTGTGGCCTGGCTCTCACCCTCCTATACGGATGGAAACACTATTTGGCCCACGCTCAAGCGGAGGCATGGGACTAATAGATTTTGAGAGCCATGCTAATCACATCCTAGGTACCTGGATAAAGGAAATCCTTGCTCCAGACCTCCCGCAACAACATTGGTCCAGAGCAGCAAGGACTAACTTTGCACAGGCGCTCAAATTAACCAACCCACATAGTCCACCCAGACTACTTTCATACCTTGCCAAGCACCCTATTGCAACGGGTCCACTTGGAACCTCCCCTCATTTTAAACATATCCTCAGAACTATCCGCCGTATGGGATGGACCATAGAGAACATGGGTACTATACAGGGAAGGGGACTACCCAGCCCCAATTCAAATTAAGAAACCCAGAAAAACATCCCCAGAGGGATATGCTCACAACAACCCCAAGCATAGCTAGGATAGAATACCTAGATATGCTGGACATTCCCTATGATTTAACCACACAGAAAGCACTGTGGAAAATGACACACCACCCACTCCTACAACCAAGGATAAGAGCAAATGCCTGGTGCTGTTTGAGAAGGACCTATAGGATGGCGGACTGCTCCAACTCCCTCCACAAAACATGTGCAGTATGTGGAGGGGAGGGATCCCTACATCACCACCTAGAAACATGCCCCCTAACCAAAGCTATATGGCAGGAAGTCGCACGCCTGCTCAAGATTCAAAATGAACAGAAATTCTCGATATCAAAGAGCCTCCTCGCGCTCCAGATTGAATCACCAATCCCATCTACCCTCCACTCCCTAATGATACCCATTGCAATGTGGACAATACACACAATTGTATTAGATGCGTTCAAGGGCACAGTCCTAACCATTCATGGTATTATTAACAGATTCCATGTCCACTTACTAGAGCACTTCCAAGCCTGGCTCTATGGATATATGAGACCAAGACAAAAAGTGCTCATAGAAACATGGTTCCCACTCTGGTTCCTCCACACAGACCCTTTCCTTCACACCTGCTCCATAGCAGGGGAAACCCCTTGGAGTAGTGCACCAACCCCCATACCTGGCAGTCCCGCTGGCAACAGGGGTAACTTGAGTACCCTGGGATACCCAATTTTTATATTTCTTAGTTATTCTCTTAGTTTCACATATATTTTGTAATGTCTGTCCCCTGGTCAACTTACATTGGTTAAATAAAAATATTTGTTATCACTTTAATTTAATTCTAAAATAGTATCATGGCCTTTACAATCATATAATTAATAAGAAAACTTTACCAGAAAATAAATGTGACTTCATCTTTTTTATTTATAGGTCATAATCAAATCTAAAATTTATGTTGTGCCATGTCCTAAAAATGTTGAAATTGATTTGTAAAATGTTGAAATTGAATAATAAAATATTGAAATTGAATAATAAAATGTTGAAATTGAGAGAGAAATGGTATAGATAACTTCACCTCAAGGGAACTTTTGAGGCTCCTTACCTGTAATAGAGATTTAAAATCATCTCAGATTAACTTTGGTTATATCGTTTATGATATAGCGATTATTTATATCATTTTGCTTATGATATACGATTGTAACTAACCGTTATAGACTTTAAGGTATGCCAACCTAGGGATGGCCACTACCCGAAACTCATTGGCGAAAAAGGTAAGGGGTTTCAGTAGCTGATCTATTATGTTTTGTCAATATATTTGTTATTCTAGTGGTATATCATGACACCTATATTTTTAATTTAAGATATTAGAATCCTCTAAAACATTTATAACGTAAAGTGATCCGTCTTATTAATCTGTACCCGATTGTAGCAGTTAATCGGTTGACCATAGATCCCCAAAGGTTTATCCGTTTACATCAAACCTAATAACCCATTCAGTTGATTAAGGCCAGCCTTTTATGTAAGCGTCGGTTATTCTAAACACGTATGAGATGTAACGATACAAAGTTTGTTTTATAATTCAGCCCATCAGTAATAAGTAATTATCTATCCTTCAACTCACCGTTCACCTTATATTGAAAAAGAGGGGAACAGTATACTATAGATGCTAACTACACTAAACTTCAAACCTAAGGATCAATTATATTATATACCCTATAATATCTCAAAGATGGGGTAGCGGGATCAAATTTTAATTTTATCCCATTATAAAGCCCTTAGCCTTTAGGCTATTGCTTAATTTTTACTAGGGGATGCTCCACCAAGCATCCCATGTAAGATCATCCGAGTTACTTTATAGATTAATATTAAATAGATAAAGCTAAGGTTTGCTAGGTATCTTTAATAGCCGCGTGAAAAAGATTCTGTTAAATTTGTAATGTCAACCAGATTAAACCTATTGAAGTTTGAAGTGATGAGCAGCTGGGATGCTCTCCTCCAGAATAGTGCAACAACAAACCTATTGCTATGATATTTAGACTACTAAGGAGTTCAGCTAGTTTTTTATACCCAGGTGAAAGATATCTTGTTGATTTATAATGTTAAAAAAATTAAACCTATTGAAGATTGAAGTGATGAGCAGTTTAAATGCCCTCCTCCGGAATAGAGCTGCAAAAACTATTCTATGATATAGTTAGATTACTGATGGAGTTAGCTCGGTATTTTTACTAGCCAGGTGAAAGATACTTTGTTAAATTGTAATATCAAAAAATAAACTATTGTAGATTAAAGTGATGAGCAGTTTAAATGCCCTCCTCCAGAATAGAGCCGCAAAAACTATTCTACGATGTAGTTAGACTATTGATGGAGTTAGATTTCTATTTTTACTAGCCAGGTGAAAGATATTTTATTAAATTGTAATGCCATACAAATTAGGCCTATTGTAGATTGAAGTGATGATCAGTTTAGATGCCCTGTTCCAGAATAGAGAATCTCAAAGCTTTTTCTATGGTATGGATAAGACAACTAAGGGAGCTTAGTTAAGCATTTTTACTAGTCAAGAAAAAAAGATTTTGTTAAATTTGTAATGGAAACAAAATAAACCTATTGAGGACTAAAGCGATGAGCAGTTTGAATGCCCTACTACAGAATAGAGACTCAGCAAAACTATTACTATGCTGCAGGTAAAACTACTAAGAGAACTTAGCTAAACGCTTTTAACAACCAGAAAAAGCTATTTTGTTAAATTTTGTAATGACAAACAGAGTAAAAATATTGAAATTTGAAGTGCAATCATTTTAAATGCCCTGTTCCAGAATAGAGCCTCAATAAAACCTTTGCTATAATATAGATAAGACTATAAAGGAGTTTAGCTAAGTATCTTTAATAGCCAGGTGAAAGATATTCTGAAATTTTTTAAAGTAAACAAGATAGACCTATTAAAGGTAGAAGTGATGAGCAGTTTAAAAGCCCTCCTCCAGAATAGAGTACCAACAAACCTATGGCTATGATATAGATAAGGTTACTGTTATAAAATTGGTGGTATCAATAAATACGCCGACTAATTTTGCACAGGGTTTGACCCACTGAGCAATCAGGACCAATGATATGATGATTGTTGTCCTCAAAACAACAGAATAAACTTATAAATAAACATGGAGCACTTGCTACCACAACCTCTTTTATTTAATATTCTTAATACCACGGATTCTTCTTATTCTGCTTACTCTAAACTCACTTAACAACAACCTCCTCTTAATCACCCATCTCACTTATATTACAGCGGCTTGGACAATACCACTCTCATAGCTTGGACTATTTGGTTCCACCGATTCTCCTCATTTTGGCTGGTTATTCTTTAATTCTCTATCGCCCTAATTGTAGGCAATTTAATTTGTATTCATCAAATATCAACATTGCCTTATTTAGAGGTGATCCAATAATAAACCCGTTGTATTAATAAAACCCATTAATACCAATATTGCCTCATCTTGAGGCGCTCAAATAATTGTATCTGATATCATTTTCAGTGGATTCTGACCTAGCTTTCCCATAATTATCATCCAGTAATATTGGAATCACAACATTACCCCCTCCTTGACTGGACAATAAGGCTCCTATTGCTTGTATGGTCAGAGAAACTTTGTGTGTACTTGGTTAATGATCTGCCCACTTGCGGGATATTTGATGGTATAAACATCAACCCCAGTTTTCTCTATAACTTCAAATGGACCAGTCCAAATACTGGTCAGCTTGTGTTTCCAGAAGAGTCCATGTTGGTCATGGAAGAGAACCATATTTCCATCCTTGAATGTCACCAGCCTGCTATGATATATCTGATTGGTGGCCTGATTCCTAATCTTCTTGGCTAAGCTGAAGGAATATGCTTCAGTTTGCAGTATGATCAGAATGTTTGCAAGGTTTGTCAAGTAGTGGTGGATTTCCATTATGCCAGTGTCTTCTACACAAAAATAAAGTAATGCTGGAAGGGCCAGGTGTTGGCTATATAGTAGTTGGAAGGGTCTCTTTCCCATGGCAGAATAATAACTAATGGTATAGGCAAACATGGCAGTGGGAAGAAGAGAACTCCAATCAGAAGGGTGATCCATTACTAATTTTTGTAGTATGTTCACCAAAGTTCCATTCACCTGTTCAACCATTACATTAGACTCGGGGTGGTATGGGGTCATCAGAACTCCACAGGTACTCATAAGCTCATTCAGTTTGGGTAAAATGTGTGAAGTAAAGTTGGTTCCATCATCATTGAGAATGAACTGAGGGCAGCTGTGGAACTGAATAATGCATTCCATTATGAACTTGGCCACTATAACCGCCCCCAAATCCCATATTGCCCTTGCTTCAACCCAGTTGGTCAAGTGGTCAATAGCCACCAGAATGTAATTACACCAGTTAGCTCCTGTTGGCAAGGGACCAACAACATTAATAGAGACTGTATGCCAAGCAAAGTGAGGTTGCACTAACTGGTATGAAGTCTTATGGCGGAATGGTTTCTCTTCTTGGCACTGATGGCAATAGGAAATGGTTTTGAGCACATCAAAGTTCATACTTTCCCAATAGTACAGAGGGTGCAACAACTCCATTGTCTTGCGCACCCCCCATGTCCGACTGCCTTGTGGGCGCTCATAATAATTCCTGGCTGTGCTGAGGGTCACTGAAAATTCACTATAGAATTGCCAATCTGCTTATACAATTCACCATTCCGTTGGAGGGTATTTGTTTGCATATCATCCAACGCTTTAATTACTTGGGGCGGTTCATCACTGTAATTTCCGCTGAGCATTTTGTCAAACATTATGTCACTAATATCTTCTGTAACTGCAATTGTTGGCAATCTTGATAAGCAATCAGCATTTTGGTGTTTTGCTCCTGGTCAATGAAGGATTTCAAAGTTATAAGCTTGCAGCTTAAGAGCCCATTGGGCTAGCCGCCCCTCAGGCTCTTTCAAGTTCTGCAACCAGTGCAATGATGCATGATCTGTTACATACTTAAACCTTACTCTGTGCAGGTAGACTCGGAATTGCTTTTATCATAAATCACTGCTAAGCACTCTCACTTGGTTAAGGTGTAGTTTTGTTCATGGCAATTCAAGCTACGACTGCAGTACGCCATGGGGTGCTTCTCCCTCTCATCGTCCTTTTGAGACAGGACTGCCCCAACAGCAGAAAGTGATGCATCCATCTGCACTATAAATTCCTTATTCAAATTAGGGTAGCGTAACATGGGCGCACTAATTAGCGCCATTCAAAGTGTATCAAAGGCACATTGACGCTGTTCCATCCATTTTAACATGGCATCCTTCTTTAGTAGCTCAAACAGTGGACCACCAATGCAACTGAAATTGGGTATGAAGCGTCAGTAATAACCCACCATCCCCAAAAACACCTGAATGTCCCACTTACTAACTGGCTTAGTCATCTTCTGGATAGCCTCCACCTTGGTGGGTTGGGGTCTTAGCCCAGTTGCATCCACCACAAAGCCGAGGCACTCCAGCTGATCCTTGAAGAAATGGCATTTCTGGGGCTTGTTCTTAATATTGGCCTCAGCCAGTCAGCGAAATACCTCTTCCAAATGTGTAAGGTATTCAGTGAATGTGCGAGAAAAGACATTAATATAATCAAGGTACACGATTACACATGACAGCTTCAGATTGCCCACAATGATGTCCATTGCTCGTTGGAACGTAGTTGGGCATTACATAGACCTTGTGGCATATGAGTTGGTTGGAAAAGCCCTTTAGATGTAATTATGGCGCATTTTTCTTGTTCTACCGTGGGCAACTCAATTTGCCAATAACCAGATATCAAGTCCATTGACAAGAAGTAGCAAGCTCTCCTAACCAATCCAGCGCATCATCAATCCGCGGCAGAGGGTATGAGTCTTTTTGGTGACACTATTGAGCTTCCAGTAGTCAATTACTACACGGTTAGTACCGTCCTTCCTTTTAACAATTATGACAGGCAAAGCCCATGGACACTTAGATTGTTTGAGCATTCCCTGCTCTAGAAGCTTGTCAATCTCCTCAGTGACAACTTCTTCAGCTGCCCTTGATCAGCGGATTGGTTGAGACCTGGTGGGGGATGATTTCCAGTGTCCAGTCAATGAACAACCCCTGAGCACACCCCAAATCATGATCATCAGCCGCAAAAACCTCTTTACATTTTTGAAATAAAGCTTCCACCCAATCCTTCTGATCTTCTGATAACCCCATAAAATTCTCCCGTAGCACAACCGCCATTACACTGGAAGGCAGCTTGATAGGAAGACCAAACTCATCTAAGGAACCAAAACTTGTGAACCTGGTTGATCTTCTCAACCGGGTTCAGATGTAAATATGCTATAATCTGATGACGGCGGATTTGGATTGATCTGTTCTGAAGATTTGCTATCAATATCTTGATCTCCTCATGGCCCAGAAGTATGATTCCTGGAGCCACGTGTGGGCTCAAGATGCAATTGCTGATAAGTCCCAATGATCTTCCCATAGAGCCCAGCTGGAACTTCCACCCCTAACTCAGTGTCTATTATTACTTGGTGTCCAGAGGGAATGGATATAGCTCCAGCTGCCCTAAGCGGCAACCCCTGATATTAATATAATTGATGGGGAAAAGCCCGAGTTTTCCCTTTTAATTGATTATAGTGCACTGGAATCACCCCATCGCTGTAGGCAGGGTTGATTTGTCCCATATGCACTGAACCCTTTGGCACTCCACTGGAGGTAGAATAAATTGGGATCCACTGTCCCAAAATAGTGAGGGTCTCTTCCATCATGTCAACGACAGCCCCATAGTGTCACATAAAAGCAGTCCCAATCAACAGATCATAGTTGCTATTTGGTAATACTACCGCTGGAGCCACCACAACAATGGATCCAAACCGCAAGTGAAGTGCGCTATACGCTCCTTCAGAGACTGTGGTTTCCGCTCCAGCAGTCCCATACACCATCCGGTGGTCTATGTCAGGTTTTAAAGACACCTTCACCACCAACTTAGTGGAGACAATGTTAACAGGAGTGCCTGTATCAATTATAGCTCGTACTCAGGTTTTGGCTACCATAATGTCACATTAGGTGCACTCCATGTAAGATGAAAGCCAGCTATTTACTACTTGTACATTCAGCAGTTCGCGTTTTCCCAGGAAATTTATAATACTTTCACCAACTGTAGGGTACTCTGTTTTAATAGCATCCATTGTAAGGGCGACCTCTACTCCTCTTAGATACAATGCATCTGTGAATGGTTCTAGCTGGTCTGACGGACTTTGGTCAAACATTTGACAAGTGTAAGACTTTGGCTGCTCTGGAACCCTTGTGTCCGCCGTTTCTTTGACTTTTGTTTGAGACAGCACATCTACTTCCCCAACTGGCTGTTGGTAGAGGGAGGCATCGTCATACTGGGAGGCTTCTGCGGCAATTAATACAGTAGCTTCAGGTGGGACGTATGAATTCAAGATAGCGAAAATAGAGAGTCCCATCTCTACTCTGCTCTGACCCTTCCCTGATAACTTTGGTCCTGTTGTATGTAAGGGATCCATTGATTAGGGCACCATTGTCCCTGTGCCCAGTGCAACCGCAATTAAAACAACTTACTTCATAGGTCCTATGTCTGTGCTTAATATAGGTTGGCCCACTTGGAAGAGTATTCCAAAGATGATTGGCATAACCAGACCCGCATTGGTAGAACGCCTGCTGTTGATCAATGTATTTAGATCAAAGTGGTAGTTGGTCAGTTGTTGATTGGCGGATATGGGAGGGATTTTGGACCGCGGTGAGTAACCTGGCAAAAACTGCACCAACTGATTGATTCCCCCACATGATTAGGGTCAGCCATGGCGACAGTGTGAATCTGTTTGATGTTGGGTGGCGGGAAAGTTACAGCTAAGTGACGTACAAACTGAATAAGTTTAAGAAGAGGTACATAATCCTCCAACAACGGGGCCAAGATGTTGTAAAGCTCAGGGTATGGCTTCACCGCAGAGGACATAGCAATACACACATTAACTTCAAATAAAATTCCTGCTCCAATCAACACATGGGCTTCTGCTGTAAAACGCTCAGCGAATGCGGTGAGGGTCTCATTTTGCTGAAACCCAATGGTCATGAACTCAGCTTTCCACTGCAACATCTTTTCAGTTCCTCTGAACAACCACAGCACCATCTCCTTAACTTCTTGGTAAGTAACAGAACTATCTGGAAGTTAAAAGATGACTTGATCAGCACTTTTGACATCCAAGGTTGAGACCAACAGTTTAGCCCTTCGCCAGTCTGAGGTTCCTTCAGTTGCAAACTCAAATCATCAAAAGAACCCATGAATATTTCCATTATGATCAAATGGCGGCAGCTTTTCACTGCAAACTTCCTGGAGCAGCTCATCTTGTCTTTTGAGCACAGTATCCAATGCAAGTTTCAGTTTCTCATATGCACCAGGCCTAAAATCTTGTGCAGATTTCTTATCAAGGCAACCGGACTGTGACATAGCAGGCAACTGGGTTTTATTTATTCTTATAACTGATCAATAGGCCCCCTGTAGTGAGCACCACTGTTATAAAATTGGCGGTATCAATAGATATGCCGACTGATTTTGCACAGGGTTTGACCCACTGAGCAATCAGGACCAATGATATGATGATTGTTGTCCTCAAACAACAGAATAAACTTATAATAGATATGGAGCACTTGCTCCCACAACCTCTTTTATTTAGTATTCTTAATACCACGGATTTTTCTTATTCTGCTTACTCTAAACTCACTTAACAACAACCTCCTCTTAATCACCCATCTCGTTTATATTACAGCAGCTTAGACATTACCACTCTCATAGCTTGGACTATCTGGTTCCACCAATTCTCCTCATTTTGGCTGGTTATTCTTTAATTCTCTATCGCCCTAATTGTAGGCAATTTAATTTGTATTTGTCAAATGTCGACATCGCTTTACTAGAGGCGATCCAATAATAAACCCATTATATCCAATAAAACCCATAAATCTTGATATCGCCTCGTCTTGAGGTACTCAAATAATTGTATCTGATACCATTTTCAGTGAATTCCGCCCTAGATGTCCCACAATTATCATCCAGTTATATCGGAATAATGACAGCTACTAAGGGAGTTTGGTTATTTTCACTAGTCAGGTGAGAAAGAATATTGTTATTACTGTAATGTCAAACAAATTAAACCTATTAAATTTTGAAGTGATGAGCAGTTTAAATGCTCTTCAATAATAGAGCTTCTCAAAACCACTCTGGGATAAGATAAGACTACTGAGGTAGTTTAGCTAGGTATTTTTTATAGCCAGATTAAATGTCATGGCTTAGAGATGACATCATAATGTGACAAACATTAAGGACAAAGCTACATGTCAGGAGGCCAAGAAGGTGAAGTTGGCAGGCCTCCCTGACCTCAAACATACCTTGGGTCAATGCTGGGTTAAGGCGAGGTGTGCCCAGGTTGGTCCTAGAGATGTAAGAGAAGTTCAGCCCCTGTATAAAAGCAGGTGCATTAAAATGAACCAGCTTTGCAATAAAAACAATGGTTCAAATCAGTTTTTTGGTGAACGGGGTCAAAAAACCCTTTTGGTTTTTAAAATGTTTCAGCTCAGGTTGACCTAGCCTGCAATTGATAACCCAAGTTTTGTATATTTACCAAGTATAGCTTACTTTTTTTAGGAAGCGTGCACTTATTGTTGCATCTTAGCTTAGCACCACTTCCATCAGTTGATTGTTCTCCAAAATATTTAAATTGTTTTCTTGAGACCAATATTCTCATTACTAACTTTCTCACAATAAAAAGCCCTTCATTAGTATATTTTTATATATGTTATCTTGGACAAACCTGTGCTTGGACCTCTTTGAGGAGGTCTCATGCAACGTTAGTTATTTAATTTTAACAGCTGTAATTAACTCCACTCATGAACCGTTGAGCTGCCCAGGTTCCCTCCAACCTGTGCCTCCTATACGTTCCTGCTCAAAGCACCGCTTTGGTATAAACCCCACTTTGGGTTAAACTCCAACCTTGTTGTTAGTTCAGTCTTTGTTTATATGTCTACCGCTAACTGCCTTCATCCTAAGTTACTATAGCTCCCGCACCCTCTGCGGGGCTCTATTAACATCATTATTACTGAATAGTTCCCTGGCGTTGGGCCTTTGCACTATGCGCTACCACGCTGGGAACATGAGTTTTATAGACACTCTTCTTACATTTTTAACCAACCAATTTCTTTTACGTGTATAAACTTATTCCATATGGGACTGTCATGAAAATGGCAAAAGAAGTTTAGACTGGCCTGCCAGTCAGGATGCGTGAGCACCCAAAAAGCAAGCCAGAATTCCAGGGGCATTGCCGCACATATGAAGTTGTATGGAACCACAAATTGGAAAATAATAAATCGTTGGTGTAGGGCAATTGTGAAGATTAACCCGAAAATGAATTAAAAGTTGACAAACCCAGACACTGGGGGTCTTGCTGCATTGGATGGTACCACTGAAATTATTTCTTCAGGGTCACCGGTGGGTAGGTTCAATACAACTGAGAAGATAAGGGGGCAGATCCTTGCTTGGAAATGGTGGATGGAAGGCCATAAGATCCTAGTATATAGATGGCATATAGTCAAAATAAAGGGGTTGAATTGCCAGAAGTATCTGGCCCATTGAATCCAGTTGACAAGGGTGGGAACCATATTAATCATCAATACTGGTAAGGCCCATCTGGTATAGGGACTGACAGGCCACCAGAGCAATGCCATCAGGAATATGGCCAGAAGGATATAAATAAAGTAGAAATTAATAGTTTTTAGCGGCAGAAATTTATTTAAAGGAAAGAGAAGAAAATCAATCAACAATTTTCTCAGTGTGATGCAACTGATTAAATAGTAGCTGATTGATGCAGGGACAAGCAGGGATCAGGTACCTCAAGTTTGACCTAACTGGCAAATTTTCAGAGATGGGAGCAGATATGCTCAATAGGAACTGACATTAAAGAATTTGGCAGCAGGCCAAGTTGCTGTCAGTCTGACCTTGAATGCCCAAACTGAGGCTCAACTACGTTTCCAGTGGTTGGTGTGATGGCATCTGGCCTGATGAGCAATGGGAATTCCCAGGGCCACCCCACATAGGGTCAGTCATAATTGGCTGGAAACGGGTTCAGGATGACCAACCTGCCCATGCCCAGTCATTGGGCTGTTTTTTCAGTCAAAAGAGTTGCACCAGCTGCAACTCCCGATTTGCTAGATAGGTGCTTCAAACTATTATCAATGGTTTTGGATGCTACTACCTGCTTGTCAAGGACCATCCCAACGATTTTTAGAAGGGGTTAGTTTTGACAAATGCACTGCTGGCTGAATCAAAACTGTCAGCAATTCCAGCCAATAATTCTATCTTCATCCACTTTTAGCTATATGGTTTCTGATCTTTGGGCTTGTTTTCAATCAGTTTCAAGCCAATAAATTTTAATTCAGTGATCTCAGTGAAGATTTACCTGATCCAATGGAAAAGTTCAGCTGAGGTGAGTGTGGGCATTGGGGGAGGGATACAAAGAGGGAGAGCTGTTACTCAGCGCTCATCTACCACATGGGCAAGGTCACCCTGGTTAATGAGGGGTACAGCCACCCTCTTCAAAACCTTTTTACTTGGAAATGGGAAAAGTGCCTGATCCACACACAGGGGACGTTACCTGGGACTTACAGAGCCTTTCACAAGGTGCATATGGTGTGTACCAGCTGTTTGCCATAGCTGCAGTGAAACTCATCACTGTTTACTCTTTTTCCCAAAGGTTAGAGAATCTCAGCGTTAGTCTTGCTACCTCTGACTGGAAAGTACCCACCCTTCTTACTTGTGCCTGGTGAATACAGATGCTTTGAAGTCTGAGAGTCAAAAATCACCAACTTTCCACCAAAAATAATAAAATTGATTCAAAAATCTGGGTTTTCTTTGGCACCACGTTTGGATGGTGCAGGCAGTATCCTCAATGGTGGGACTGGGGGTAATGTCCTTGGATAATGTCGGACAACCCATTGCCAAAATGGGAACAGGGTGTTTATGACCAAAAAGACATTTTATATTGACATTGACATATATACAACTGAACCATATTTATTTTCATATGGCTCAGATATGGACTCCATTTCTGAGTATCAAATCACCCCAGAGAACCCAAGCTTGAAAACCACAATGATCCACAAAACCCAGAAGGTGGAAAAGAAGCTACAATTACAAAATAAAAACGTTTATGCAGTTGCTGAAGATATGGTGGGATATGTGGCCTCAATAGAAAGAGTGGCCAAATATCCCTCTCCATTCTTTGATGCAGAAACGTACCCTGGGGGTCAGAATAGAACCTGAAGAAGAGTATGGTGTGAAGTGTTGGCGTTGTCTGCTATGAATAAAGATCATCTGGGATGGTTTTTGTTAACTGCTAACCTTTCATCCTCTTCAGGTAAAATTAGCACTACTATCTTGGTGGATAATGGAGCCTCTGAGAATTTTATTGACCAAGAACCAGCTGACTCCTTGAGCTTAGTTACTTGCCAGGTGGTATGATTAGAAGGGGCTTCTCAAGGTATTCCCACCCTGAAGGTACTAGGTTTAGTGTATTATCAAGTGGGCAAGTATCTTTTGATATAACGTTTAAAAGCAATCAAAAATCTTATGTACCCCATTATTTTGGGATTGAAATGGTGGTGAAAGTTTTATGTCAGGACAAACTCGAGAGACAATACACTATCCTTAACATTAAAGAATGGCCATACATTAATTGCTCCGTTATCTGAGGCTAATTTACAGGGCAGTTCGCCTCATTGGCCCAATATTCACACGCTCAGTCTTGCTCCGTTACTGAAGCCCTCCCTGGAGGTACCTTTACATTCCTGTTTGGAAGTTCTGGATTCTTTGCTTGAAGTGTGGCTTCAGAAAATAAATTACCTGCTCATTCAGAGTTTAACTGCAAGTTCAAGCTCACTGTTGATCTGATGCGTATATCTTCCCCTACTTACCCTTTGACCATATGGGAGGAAGCAGCATTAAATGTGTGGGTTAAAAAGCAGTTAGCCAAAGGTGAGATTTTTCAGCGTAACTCCCCAGTATGCTCCCCATTTCTCTTCGTCAAGAAAGCCAAGGAAACTTTACGCTCTTGTGTAGATTATGGAACCTAAACAATGTTGCTAAACCAGATTTACATCTTATCCATTTGGATTTACAGATTGCACACTATGTGGAGAAGACTAGAGTCTTCTCCAAATAAGATTGCCTAAATGCACGCAATCAAATCTGGATTAAGAAGGGCCAGGAGTGTTAACCGCATTCCATACCAGAAAAGGGATTTTCCAGTTTTAGTCATGCCCTTTGGGCTTAAGAATGCCCCTGCTATATTTCATTGCCGTATTTATGAAGCTTTGCGAACCTGTTGGGGCTGTGCTGTTGCTTACATGGATGATATTATGGTGTTTTCCCTGATCATGAGTCCCATGCAGTACACCTTTGGTAAGTGATGAAACGGTTGAAGGTAGCAAACCTTACGCTGAAGATCAGTAGTGTGAATTCTTCAAGTCCCAGGTTACCTTTCTGGGCAACGTCATGTTTGACCAAGGACACACGATAGCTCCAGATAAGGAGAAGGCAATTCGTGAGTGGACCACCCCATTTTGGTCAAGTTATTGATGAGTTATTTGGGGATGTGTACATCCCAAGGAGTTCACACCAAAACTTTATGAAGTGGCAGCGCCCTTGTATAAGGCGAGTGGAGAAAAACTTCTTCAGTGTTCCCCCAAATGGAGGATGCTTTCCAAGAAGCAAAGCGCACCCTGTTGTCCACGTCCATCCTTCGCCATGTTGATCCTGAAAAGGAGGTCATTGTGTCCACTGATGCCTCAGATTTTGATATAGTGGCTGCCTTATTACAAATATATGAAGGTGGAATAAGGCATCCGGTAGGATATTTTTCTAGGAATATGTCTCTTCCTGAGTTAAACTACACTGTTTACAACAAAGAGTTATTAGCAGTAGTGAAAGCGGTGACTTACTAACGTCATCACCTTCATGGCTCTTACCAACTCTTCCACGTATGTACAGATCACTGTGCCTTACTATACTACTGTCCACCTCATGTCTTGACCCCACAGCAAACATGCTGGCATGAGACCCTTGCCTAACATGAATTTTTGTATGAGTTTACTAAAGGCAAGGAGAATGGGTTGGCAGATGCTTTGAGCTGCAAAACTACTTTATATCCAGATCTGAAGGAGGTGAAGGAGCATAATACCCAGTCAATGACTCCTCTGGGTAGGATTGTGTCTCAACCTCAATCTTCCCTAGCCCACGGGACAGCACTATCTCCTTTGAAAATGAGGAGGAATACATTATGTTCAGAAAGGTTGTCCTTTCTCAGCAGTTGTTGGCTGAATATATTATAGTCCTTTTTAAGAGCGCGCTGAATCAGGAGGATATAAACATGGGTGATCACGTAAAAGATGAGATGGTGTGGTTTCTTTAGCGCCTATGGGTTCCCGCTGGACCACTTTGACTGGAAATCATCTGGGAACATCATGACGGAATCACCGTTGGAAATCCTGGGAAGGTGAAGACTCTGGAGCAAATTGCCACACTTACAATTGGAAGGGCTTACCCGCTCAGGTGGGCAGGTATTGTAAAGAGTGCCTGATCTACAATCAAATGAAATTAAATTTCCAGCTATCAGTGGGGCTGTTAAGCCCGGTTCAAAAGGCAAAAAGGCCTTGGATTTTCTATTGGTGGAAATCATTGTAAAATTACCTGTTTCTGATGGTTATGATGCCATCATGGTAGTGGTGGACCTTTTTATGGTGTTCGCCCACTTTAATCCTTGCAGAACAAAAATAACTGCAACGGAGATGGCTAGGCTCTTAATCACTCATGTGTTTGCGCTTCATGGGGTCCCCAAAGAAATTATTAGTGATCAGGGAACCAGTTTATCACTGTCTTTTGGGAATATTTATGTAAGACTCTTCAGATTCGCCCCTGCCGTTCAACTGCATATCACCCCCAATCAGATGGGCATAATGAACGAGTGAACCAGTTCCTGGAACATTTCTGCGGCGTTATACTGCCGAGGATCATTCAGATTGGGTTTCTCATCTTCCTATGAATCAGTTTAGCTATAGCAGCACGTTAAATGCATCAATCAGTTGTTACCCATTTTTTGCCAACCATGGTTTAACACAGCCTTCAACATGGAGCCTAATGTGGATCAAAAGTTGAAGCAGTGGTGGACTTTGCTAAGACTATCAAGAAAGTACACTAGGGGTTTCCACAAGTTTGGAGGTGGCAATGCAAATATATAAGGAAAACGCCGATGGAAAGAGGTGTGTGGGTCCAACATACAAAGAAGGGGTTATAGTGATGCTTGATGCTCGTAACATCCCTATAAAGCAGCCATGCAAAAAGCTGGGACAAAGAGGATTGGCCCTTACCGTGTTGTCAGAAAGGTGGGCCACGCCTCATACCAGTTAGATCTTCCCTCTTCTTTCCAGATCTTTTTCTGTCTTCCATGAGAGCAAATTGACATTGTTTGAGGACCCCCGCTAGAGTCTCCTGAGGCTTACCTCGTGGATGGGGTGCCAGAGTGAAAAGTGGAGGAAATAGTAGCCTCCCGCAGAGTAAAAAGAAGACTTGAGTACCTGATATCCTGGAAGGGATTTGATGCAGCAGAAAACAGCTAGGTACTAGCGTTCGACTGTGCACATGACCAAGACCTGATTGTTGCTTTTACAAAAGTTTTCCTCTGGCCTCCTGATCTCAGTTAAAGCGAGCCGTTGCCGCCATGAAGTTGGCCCCAGCCCACAAGAACTTTTCCCTGGCGCAAGCCCTGGAGGGGGCTTTGAGCCTCAAAAGGAGGAGAGGGTAATGTCATGGTTAGAAAATGACATAATTGGTAACAAAATAAAAGACAAAGCAGCATACCAGGAGGTCAAGAAGGTGAATCTTTCAGGCCTCCCTGACCTCAAGCATACCATAGACAAATGCTGGGTGAAGGCAAAATATGCTCAAGTTAGTCCTATGGATGTAAGCGAAGTTTGGCCTGTATGAAAGCAGGAGCGTTAAAACGAACTAGCTTTGTTACAAAGAAAACAGTTTGCTTCGGTTTCTAGAAGAATGGAGTCTCAAACCTGATTGGTTTTCAAAATTTTGAGCTCAGGTCAGCCACTCCTACAATCTATTACCTGAGTTCAGTTGATGCCAAGTATAGGGTATTGCCTGATGGAAGCATGCGCCTATTGGCACGCCTCAGCTTAGACCCGCTTCCCTTGATTTATTCTTTTCCCAAAATCCCTAAGTATCTTATGTCAAGACCAATCTCTCCCATTGGTCGACTTCTTTCTTACAATAAAACCCTCATTTAGTACTCCATTATCTATTTATGTTATCTTGGACGTTCCTGTGCGTGGACCTCTTTGAGGAGGTCTCACACAATGTTAATCATTTAATTTTAACAACGCTAAATCTATCCGCCCGTGCACTATTGGGCCGCCCAGGTTCCCTCCAACCTGGGACGCCTATACCTTACCACTCCGTGCACCGCTTTTCTCCCTTTTGGTTTCTACCTCTAATGATAACCCTATTATACCTACGTTATTATAGCTCACGCATCCTCTGCTGGGCTCTAGTAACTTTTGTACTAGCAACTAGTTCCTTGGCGTTGGCACTGTGCACCATACACCTCCGCGCTAGGAGCAGGAGAGTTATAGACACTCTCCTTACAGGTGCAATCCAACTACCCAAGCTTATTTTATTTGCCCATTTATTAATATAAGTGTTACCCTGATTTGAGGGATTCCACCAGGAATCGACCAGGGTCTTTTTGACAATTTTTCATCATTTTACTCCAAACCACTCTTTTAGATACACCAGACTTGTCTTGTCTGAAATCAACCCCTTTATGAGTGGTAGGGGGAACAAGGTCACAAGAAACATCCATGCACTTAGTTAATTGTAACTCCAGAAGCAAGGGCTTAATGAAATACTCAACCCTCAAATATAGGTGATTGTGAAAGGCCATTCCCAGATTTACCCAATCTTTTCCTTTCTAGGCATGATTAAGCTGTGGTAGTAGAGTACCAAGTCCGCCAATTGGAAAGAAGGGAGTGGTGGCCAGAGCTTATTGGCCGCTTGGCTCTCTTTAATATCAGTTTTTGCTAAATTGGTCATCGCAACAGACTGTACCTGGATGGTGTGCTGCGCCAACTTCTTCATGGCTTTATCTGGATCAGTCCTATCTGAGAAAACATCTTTGGCGAGTAAAGCAGGCACCCCAGGTTCTCAGCTATACAACGCACAGAAAGGAGACTTTTTAAGGCACCGGTGGTAACTGATCCAATAGGCCATGTTTTTATTTAGTAAGTACAGATCTTAGTGAAGGGCGTCTGAAGTGGCCATTAGTCATAATATAGAGACCATGGTCCCATTTGTTCATTCCATGGTACCATTAATCAAAGGTTTATAGAGGGCAGAAAAGAGCCGTTGCATGCCTATGGAGGTAGCAAGGATCTTCACCGCTCAGGATGTGAAGTTTTTACCATTATCACAGAGAAAAACCTGGGGGCAACCGTGTCAGGTAAAAATATACTGATGGAGGAAAGTGGCAGTTGCTTTGGCCGTCTGAGCTGGAAGAGCCACAGCCTCGACCCATTTATCAAAGTGATCAAAACCTACCAAGATATATCAATTTTACCTGTAGTTTGGGGTAGATGGCCAACCACATCAAGGCTTATTGTTTGGAAAGGCTGTTAAAGGGGTGGTAGGATGATATTGATACTTGGTTTTGAAGCTGGAGAGCTTTTTGCATGTCAGACAGGCATCCGGGACTTTGATAATGGTATCCATGATTCCCTCCCAGTAGTAGCGTTCTTTCACCCGCTCATAGGTTTTCTACACTCCGCTATGCCCTGGGATGGCATGAGACTCCATGATGACAGGTAATCGCTCAAATAGTCGGAGGTAGGGTAACCAGTTCACCCTGCTTTCATGTATAGTTTCCCATCATCCACCTTAATGTTATGGGGTATTAAGCTAGAATTCTCTGGATGGGTTCATCCTCATTATCCCAAGCGTCAGGGGTCATTATAAGGTCATATAGCCTCTCAGCTTCACTATTATCTAAGTGAAGGATGGGCAGGTGAGTCAACCCTTCGACTTTTAAGTGTTTAATCCCAGCTTGGTGCTCAATAGTCATACCATAGTTCTGGGGTTTCAAAGCCCAGAGTGCCAACCTCCCAGCGGATCTTTAATTTCTTATAATCGCTTCAAAGAGAAGTGGTCAGTAACCACTTTAAATGAGGTCCCAAATAAGAAAGGGTGGTAATATTTAACAGCGAGCAATATGTCAAGGAACTCCTTCTCAGTGATAAAATAGTTGCGTTCTGCTCTAGAAAGCATCTTTTTGAAGTATGAAACTGGATAATCAACCCCATGCTCATCCAGTTGAGCCAATATAGCTCCAATAGTTTAGTCAGATGCATCAGTAAACAGCATAAAGGGCTTACTATAGTCATGGTGGCGTAGGATTGACAGTCACTGCAGCAGCCTTTTAGCATTTCAAAAGAAGTCTGTTGTTCTGCTCCCCAATGGAAAGGGGTGTTCTTAGCTAAAGGGTGTACTAGGGGCTCACTGAGCTGAGCAAATTTAGTGGTGAATTGATGGTAGTACCCCATCATGCCCATGAACACCTGAATATTGTAAAGGGTTTTGGGTGCCACATTTTAGATATCGCCTCAACCTTATCATGGAGAGGCTGGATCCCATCTGGGGAGATGGTGAGGCTCAGGAAATTCAACTTCTTCTGGAAGAATTACTTTTGGAGGGCTTCAGCTTAATATGAGAGGCCCTCAGGCATTGGAAAACTTCCTTGAAGTGTGAAAGGTGCTCATTGAATGTTCAGGTGAAGATGTTGATATCGTTAATATATACAATTACGCAGCTAAGCTTCAGATCCTGCAAGATGTGATTCATGGCTCTTTGGAAAGTTCTGGGTATGTTACACAATCCTTGTGGTAGTTGGGTAGGCTGGAAGAGACCCTCAATGCAGATAAGCGCACACTTTTCCATGACTTGTGGAGAAAGGCCCATCTTCCAGTATCCAGTAGCAAAGTTCATGGCAGAAAAGAACTTGAGCCAGAGAGTTGGGCTAGAGCATCTTCAATTTGGGGATTGGGTATCTGTCCTTCTTGGTGAGGTTATTCAGCTTATGGTAGTTTTTTACTACCTGATGACCTCCGTTTCTCTTTTTTATAAGTAGAAAAGGGGACGACCAAGGGCTTTGTGAAGGTACCAGCAACCCAGCGTCCAACAATTGTTTAAGATCCATCTGCATCTGTAGCTCCTTGACTTTTTATTTTAGTAGGGCTTGGTTTGGATGGGACGAGCATCCCCAACGTTATTAGTGTGAGTCCAACCCTTCACGTGCACATCATAGTTATCAAATTTGAAGAAAATATCACTATATGACACCAGTAAAGAATAAACTTGATTAAGCTCTTCAGGGGTTAAATCATCAGTGATTTGAACAGTGGGCAAAGTACATAACGAAAGATCAGCTGGTAGGCCTTATCTGCCATAGACCCAATAAAGTAAAATTGTTTAATTTCCTCAATAGGGACCAGCTTGCATCTCCACATCTCCTGATGCTTCTTGAGACCATGTCCTTGTTGGTGAGATTCCCCAACAGGATATTGATTGGTCTCTTATAAGCTGGGTCTAGGATACCTGGCAACACACGAGGTTCTAAAGGACTTATTCCAGCAATGATTGTTAAGTGCAGGAGGCAGTTATAGGGATTTGCGTGGCTTGGTGTCTATCACTTATTGTTCACCCTCTTTTACTATTAAATTATTCTGACGCTTACAATGGAAGGCCTTCTGAAGCATCCAAGAAGTCAGGCAGCTCTTTTGTGTTTCAGCCTGACATGGTATAAGTAAAAGAGAGGGAAGATGAAGAGTACTCAACTACGCATGTATATTCCTTATTCTTAGGCTCATCTTTGGTGAAGACTAGGGGAACTTTGTAATTTAACAGGGAGAGAAATCCTTGCTTCATATTAATGATTCCGTCAAGCTCAATCATGAATTGAGTACCAATGAGCAGGTCTTTTGCGTTATTTTCCAATGCCACAGCGGGGCAGCAAGTAGGAGTTTCACAATTTGTATGTGTAGAGAAGAGTAGGCTCCAATAACTCGTGTTGTTAGGCCCTGCAGTTCCAAACTCTTGTGAATAGTACAGGTCAGGCGCCAACTTAGTTTTGTTGATGATCTTTGAAGATATAACATTCACTGGAGCACCCGTGTCAAGGATGTTTAAAACTCGCGCCTTATTGATGATTCCTCTACCTTGGTTATCATGCTATAAAAAGTAGGGGAAGAAAACCTTCTTCAAATAGAGAGTGGTGGCAAGTCTTTGAGCTATCACAGGGTAATTATCTTTAATTGATTATTGGTATAGCCTTCTGGGTAGATCAGATCACTGTACCAATAAGCTGGTCAGCATCATTGGCGGTATCAATCACCTCTGAAAGCCTCAACAACAGTTGGAGATAGGTTTGTCATGGTATCATGGCTATCTCAAATCTTTTAGACCTCAATCTATCTGAATCTGCACTTCCATCAGGGCTCCCAAGACATAAAAGCCTGCGTTTTTCACCACCCCCTTCAGACTCGTCATCAGAGGGATTGTCAATGCACCTCAACGACTTACTAAGAGGGGGCTGAGAAACCGGCCTGATCTCCTCACAGGGGAGGACTTTTTGGCGCACTTTTACCTTTTTAACTTTTGAAGGAAGCATCATAACTGCACCAACTTTTGGGGGAGGCGTTAGAAGTGTAATGGCTTTGCCTTTTTCCTTAGAAGGGATAGTTTTGGGTTGCCTTATGGCCATAGGGTTTGGGCGAGGTACATCTGGAGGAGAAGCTGTTGGGGGATAGAGGTAGCGCCTTAGTGGGACGTTACACTTCATACACTTTAGAAGACAGCTCAGAGAAGGGGCATCAAGTTATAGTGATAGCTAACTTTGCCAGTTGAGCTTTGGAAGTGGAAGATGGAGGGGATCGCTGCCTCGTCACTGCTAGTATCATCTGCCTATCTTCACAGGGTGAGGAGAATCTCGTCTCAGCAGCTCTGAGAGATTAGATTTCTAAAGGGAGACAACCATAGATGAGGCTGGATGGGTTGTAATGGATTCTTGACTTAAAGCTCCTTGGGTATGATCACGTTCATAATATTTAGCCACCACTAAAAATGCCTCCTTGATATCCCGTATATTATGGAAAGAGCACTTGATGGCAGAGATATGCATCGCCAAAGAAGGATGAGACGCCAATCCAGACAAAGCAGCAGCAATAGAATCTTCGAGGGGGAGCATTTTGGCCAGCAACAGAGGTGAGCTTCACTATAGATTTTAAATTTCAATTTGGGGAATGATGACCAGGGGACAGACACTTCTGATAAGTAAACTAAACTGATTAAACGAACATCTTCAATAGGAGGGCACCCCATAGAAGAAAATGCTATTTTATGTTGCCAGCGGGAATTCCAAGAGAAGGAAGGGGGGTTACGTGTGTAGGGGCTTGCGCCACTATTGAGCGCGTATGTAGTTGGGGTCTAAAGCAATGAACCAAACTGAGAACCCAGATGAGACCAACTGGCGGCGATGGGGTGGTAGGTACACAAACATCCAAGCTTGACTGTGGTCCACAAGGTGCGACTGGAACCAGCGTACAGCTTCTTGGATGGTGGAGTAAAGCCTAAGATAGCATCCAAGACAACCGTGTGGATAGTCCACATAGTGATTGCAACCACTAAGGCGTGGAAGGAAGATGGTATAGGGGAAACCAAGGACAAAGCGAAGGAGCCCTTAGACAAACTGAAGCGTTGTGCCTGATCCTGGCGGAAGAGATGCTGAACCTCATGCTATATCGCTTTTGAGGGAGGAAATCTTCCAGACGGTGAACCAAAGTTCCATACTGGCCACATACAACGCAAAATGAGTGCAAAGCATTAGAGCACTTATCAGTATGGTATACCCATCCCAAGCAGCGCCACACACGGTAAAGAATATGCAGCCGCAGAAGAGGGTGGTGGACATACTTTTAAATGGCTTTCTAGGTATCAGGGGAGTAGGGAATGTCCAGAATGTCCAGGTAGTCCACCCTTGCTATGGTAGGGGACCTCATGGGTATCACTCCATTCAGAATGGGGAGTCCTTGTACTCCTGGGTGAACTGAGGAGTAGGGCGCCCCCTCTGGGCGGTGTGCCCACTGATGAAAATTCTCCACTCAGCGCTTCTCATGGAGAGGAGAATTCTTTTGAACTGGGACGACGTCCCATGTGGGCCCACAGCAGAAGGGTATGAGGCGAGGTACTTTAACAGAGAATGGGGGTGGGTAGGATTGGTGAGGCCCAGGGTGCAGGAGAAGTTGGAGTGGGCCACACGTGACCAGTGCTGGGCTAAGATCATTGGGCTGTTGACTGCAGCGATCCAGGTGCCAAAAATTTTAGTGACGTGGACCTCATAGTTGAGCAGGCCCATACCACCACTATGGCGAGGGCCAAACAAGACATACAGACGCACTGGCTGTGGGCGGCCTAAATACAGCCATCCTTGCAGGAGGGCATATAACGAGGTGAAGAAATAGGGGAAAAAGCTATGGCGTGGGCCCCAAACCAAACTTTAGAAAGGAGCATAGAGTTGGCTAGCACTACCCTGCCTGTAAGGGAGCTCTGGCGGGCTTTGAGGGAAGCTATGCGTTTTGTAGCATTGTTTATGATATGATTTTCCATCACAGTTGAGGCGTACCCTCCCGCCTCCAGCCACACCCCCAAATGGTGGACTAGGCCAGCGGTGGGGCTTGGCACAAAGGGGAGCACAAGCGGGGAGGTGTGGGGTGGGCAGGGCAAACGATCCCGTGAGTTAGTTGTTGAAGCAGGTAAAAAATGAGGCACTGGGGACCAGCGGGCTTGATAACAACCAAGGAAAACAATTTAGGTTTTGGAGGCTTTAAGTGCAGCATTGCTTACCCTGGAGTAAACCTGAGTAGCTTTAAGCGCGCGTGCATCATGATTGTTAGAAACCCCAGCCACACAATAATCAGCAAACGCCAACATCTTGACTGGTGTTTGGCCTTGCACATTGACACCATAAAGGCGGTCATTCACATTTTGAAGAAGTGGGTCAAGGCTGAAGTTATACAAGAGTGGGCTTAGAGGGTCCCCTTGGAGTAGGCCCCTTTTAGGGCGAACTACATCCGTGAGGAATCCAGGGTCACGCACAGCCATTGTGGCAGATTCCATCAGCAACATCACCCAATTAATGAAGCGATAGGGGAGGTGGAACTTGTGGAGGCAGTCTCTGAGGTAATCCCAGTTGACTCAATCATAGGCCTTCTGTTGGTCTAAAAAACAAAAGCTTCAGAAGACATGGATTGGCAGAAATAGGCTACAGTGTGTATGTTGTCCCAAATACACCTTTTGAGAATGAAACCAAATTGTTCAGGGCAAATGAGAGCAGAGGAAACAACCCCCTAGACGGTTGCCATAATTTTAGTAAAATGTTTAGTGTCTGTGTTAAAAAGTGAAATGGGGCGCCAGTTGGCCAGGTCTAGCTTATCCCCTTTCTTATACAACGTTATTGTGAAGGCCTCTTGCCCACCAGGAAGGAGGCGCGTTTCCATAAGGCATTGGTTTATTGAGGCAAGCAGCAAGGAGGAAAAATATTTGAAATATTCCTTATAGAACTCATAAGGGATGCCGTCTGGACCTGGACATTTCCTGTCAGTGCACCGCAAATGGCAGACCAGATTCTGTCCAGAGAAATCAATTCATCAAATCCGGATAATGGGAAATGGTGCAGATATGTGCACTTTTGAGAAAATTGTCCAATTTGGCTGGCTGAACTGGATCGGAGTGATACAATTTGGAGTAATAGTTTTGTACTTCGATTGCAACTTCAGCTGGAGTATCTGCGATGGAGTGGTCTGGCCTCCACATCTGTGTGCAGGCCAAGCTCTGGCACAGTGCAAAGAATTTTTAAAAAAGCAAGTGGAGCACATGTCACCCGCTGTTATATGCTTTGCTTTATACTAATACAAACCCAATGCTTGTATTGTCTTACCAGTGCATTGAGGCGAGTGGACACTTCTGTCCACTTATGACCCCAAGCTGGGCTTAGCCTGCCACTGGGACATTAGACTACAGATAGTTTACTTCTGCCAGTGTGCACAAAATGAAGCTGAGGCAGCCTGCAAGTGATGTGATGAGATGTGGCGAGCCTGGAAGATGGTGTTCACTTTGATGTTAACCAGGTGGAAAGTGGGTCTGCGAATAGTGGTGTGGTAAACTCTGGAGCTAAGGTCTCAGTGTCCACCCATGAGGAAAACCTGGGAGACATGATCTCAGTAGGGTGGAGTTTGCACCACTTCGGAACCTGTGCCACTGGATTGGACAAAGAGAAGGAAACTGACACCATTCTGTAGTCAGATAATTCGGTTTTTTGTCATTTTTAAGTGGGAAATTTGGGATTAAAATTTCAACGGTGTGAGAATAAGGTCAATGCGGGTCATAAACCTTAGCTGGCCGTTGTGCACATGGGGTAAGACATTTTTGGGAGTAGTGGTGCATGATGTGACAGAGTATCAAACAACCCCAGGGTGGCTTTTAGAACGCAAAGTTCAACGTACCCTTGTGGAGGTGTAGGCGACGAGGGCCAGCAGTATGTTGTTAGGTCAGTCCAGAAGTTCATGTCGCCAACAACAAATGGGTTGGGGGGTAGCAAAATAGAATTGATGGCCAAGAAGATTTTTTGATGATCTTGTGCGCAGGTTGGGGCGTAAATGTTAATGACAGTGTGCACTTCGTCATCCCACAAAAAGGTGACTACATGGACACGGTCATCGAGGTACAATGTTGACAAAATAAATTTAAAACTACAGGTCACTCAAACAAGCACCCCACAGTGTGGTGACCAAAAGGGAAGGGAGGAGCATGGTTGCCCATGTTTCTTCTGCACCGCACGGACAGTGGGTTTCTGAATGGCCAGGATGTCCATGGGTAAATTTAATTTTTAAAAAACTAAGTTTCCTAACCCAGGACGGCGAGGCCTTAAGTCCAGCAATGTTCAACGACCCTATAGTAAAGGCTCCCCCCATTGCACCTTAAGTGTGAGGGGAAGGGCACCCATGCCCTTTTGCCTTCTTGTTCTCAGCATGTCGCTGTTTGGCAGCACAGGTATTCTGTACTATGGAGTATGGTTCAGTATGTGAAGCTTTTGCAGTGGGGTTTTCATTGGCTTTTGCCTTCTGCTTTTCCCCAATGTGGGACTAATTTTTTGCATTATGTGCACCTGCGGTGCACCATCACATGATGGTGGAATTTCAACGGGATTGTTGGTGAGTGACTCGGATTCAATTGATGCAGGGTACATTGGTCAGGTGAAACTGACTCACCCATTGTGTCTTCAGCTTGGGTGGCCCAATCTGATTGATGAAAAGATTCAAGAGCCACTTACATATTGAATGACTCGATGTCCTCCTAGAGCTGGCTGGGTGGGACCACAGATGCGGTCTTGGCTACCTCCTTGGCCATCGCCAATTTGTGGTCCTGTTTGGCCTTCTTACGCTCCTGCGGGGACACAGGTTTCACTTGGATGTAGCACCCAGGCGCGCCCCATGGGAAGGCTGCGTTGGTGTCTACTGCTGGTTCATAGTGGGCATCTGCACCACACATTGCTTCTGGGATCATTTCAGTTTGAGTAATGCCCTCTTTGGCGGGGCAGGTATGGGTCTTGGGGCCAAAAGCGTGACAGAAAGTGTAGATAGGAGGCGCGCTATCCATAGTGACCCTTAATGGATGGGAGTCTTGCTCATTAATTTCCACAAAAGTGGTGTGATGAATTTGAGGTAAACTTTTCCACTATCCCAGTGGATGGGGTGAGAACAGAAATCACTTTGCCAGTGCACAGATCTGGCATGAGCGTAAAGCACTGCATTTTGAAGGATAGGAAGTCCCCATATTTGCCAAGCCCAGACTTCAGGTGGTGCTCCAGTATGGTGCGCTTAACTGTAGTAGGTAGGAATTCAAAAGTTATGAAAATTTGGTTTGATTTAGTCCAGCAAGTGCGTTTCTTTCAACTACATGTTGACTATCAGGGAGGTTCACCACCACTCGCACTTTTGCGGCTTCATCCACCACCTTTTTTTCAAATTTAAGATTCAGCCAACTGTGAGGCATGGAGTGTGGTGCGACGTATACTGTTTTCAGGAAATGTGTGTGTAGATCCCCACAAAACTTCTCTCAAAGCGCCGTTTGTTGTATATCCAGGAAGACACACACCCCATGTTCCACTGACAATAGTGGTTTGGAGTGCGGCGTATTGATGAACTGGTTGCAGTGCGTTTGCCAGGCCAAAATTTCTGGGAAATGGTAAACACCGGTTTTTTACTATTCATTTTATCTATGCCACCAGTTTCGCCAGGGCGTTTACAAAAACTTGGTTGATGTGGGTCCTGCACCTGTGCCCTTAACTTCGCTCTCCCAACTGCTACCCAACATTGGGTGCACACTAAATCCTCAACGATATTATCAAACTTACCTAGACTTTAATTGAATATGTTACAAAAGTTTTTGCAACGAGAGAGAAAAGTCTGAGCTTCACTATAAAATCGCTCAACAAAAGAGGAGATTGGTTCTCCCTCTTGCAGGCTAAGGCGCACAAAGGCCTATTTTTGCCGTTAACAGCTTTGTGTGGGGCCAAACCCTAATTAAGCGCTTGCTTAACCTCCGCCCAGGTGCTGAGGTTAACCATGTTGGGAACCATTATTTCTTGAGCCACATGACTCAAGCAGGGGAGGATGTACCTGAGTTTATGTTGGTCAGTTTCCCCTTCCATGACCAATAAATAAGCATACAGGAAGGATGTAATTCTGCCGTTACCAGGTGTAAACTTATCTCAAACAGGGGGTAAATGGATGGTAGGGGGAGTCCCCATAAAAGCCTTAGGAAGTGTGCTGCTCAAGACTCATATTGCAAGGCAAAGCACTAGCTAGCTGTTGTTCTAAAGCAGTTAATTTAAATTTTAACTAGTCGTCATGTTTTAAAAAAAGATTTGTGATGTACAGGCCCCAGTAGTGAGCACCACTTGTTGGATTTTAGGTTTTTAGTGTACTCGCTGATGCATTTTACGTCTAAATTAAATTTATTTGAGGTACACCAATCAGTGGACAGACATTACCAAAACGGAAAACCCAAAAATAACCAAACTAACAAAATGAATAAAATGCCCAAAACGAGCTGTAGGACTCACAAAAAAATGAGAGCACAATCAATTAGGTGCCACAGCGGCGAGCAGCTTATCCCACCATGGTGGAAGGGGAAGGGGATTAGTGGACTCATCCTCAGGTTCCATTTCATTCAAAGTACAGGGCAAGGCAGAATGCAATGTCAGGGGTTATTGGCAATATGCGGGGTAAGATTGCATAGGATTTGTTGGTCATAGAAATTATCATCATCATAAATCGTGCTCTTTTAAGTGGACAAGCATTCTTTTTCTTAAATGCTGGTGTCTGGAAGTTGGGAAACTAAAGCGGTGGTAGTGCGGGTAATTTTTGCTTTGAATAGAGAAGCAGCAACCACTTTTTAATTCCATCTGTGGTGATGAAGCTTGAGAATTGTTACTTTGCTTTGTGAGGGAAAGTTGGGCAATAATGTGAGGGGAGAGACCTTTGGCAAGCCTATTCACTGTTCAAGAAGCCATTTCATGGAGAAAACTGCTATCAGGTTTAGGCAGCAGCTGCCACAGAAAAATGGTGTTGGGTGCAAAACAAATTTTCTATTGTTTGTGGGGCATAAAAGCGCTGAGGGATCTCAATGGGGGATCATGTAGGGATAAATTCTCTTATGTCAACTTTAAAGCTATTAATTACATTATCAGTGTTAAGATTTTAGCCAATAATGCAAGCTAAAATGACATAGCAGTGAAATCAAGGATATATACTCACTTTTCTAATGAAACTCCTGCTCATAATCGGGAAGTAGATTCTCTGTTAATCCTTAATAATAGCCAATCAACTCTGGTACACTCACTGTTCTTAAGTCTATTGGCAATAGCAATTATGAGACCTTCTGTTTTTGTATAAAATTACAAAATTATTCCTTTATAATCAGGACTACTTCTCCAGCAGGTAAACTGAGTAATTTTCTTTGGGAAGTATAAGCGAACACAACTATCTAATATAGATGTAAAGGCAGCAGATACAAATTTCAGACAGATGACAGATGGACAACAAAATTTAATAGCCTAAAGTACAGTAGTTATTGATGATCAATAGATAAATTATGTTTTACAAATTAGCCAGACGCCAGTATTATATAGCTCTTGGGCATCTCCTGGCCAAACTCATCTATTAGATGAGTTCATTCATATTATGCCAATCCTCTGCTGGTCATGGCAATAACCATGAAATATCCCCAAGTCAATTCAACCTATGAATTGACTAAAAGTACAATCGTTTTAGCCCAATTGAAGGCAATTTTACTCTCATATTTGGGACGATTTTTGCTGCAAACTCAACATCAAAATCTTCCCAATTTGAGCTACATCATAACTTGACAAATAACAATAAATGGGGATAATAATATATACAAACAATAAAGATGACGCACCCCTAACCAGGACGTCAGTAAGCCTTTCATAGCATAAAGTACGCCCTTTATAGGAACATATATGTTTAAGTGCTTAATAAATTCATTTCATTAACTGAACCCAAAATTCCGCCTTAGTGCATTTATATTAGGGCACTAATTTAGGAGGTGCAATTTAGTTAATGCCATGAGACCACTTTGCACTCAAGTGGACACATAATCGGCCATAATGTAATTATATCATAGCTATTGTTAGCTACAATAATTGTTACTTTCGATGCTACTAGTACTAAAAAAAATAATTGGGTTACTTAGACGCAATCAAAGCGGTGATGAGGTAAATATGATTTATCAGATTATGCAGATAAATTGGGAAGGATCAGAGGATCCATCAATGGGAGTAATTCTATTAGCATTAATGGTTTTCTCAAAGGGTTTATCTTTTGAGTCAAAAATCAAAATTAACAACCAGATTCATCCTTTTCAGCCAAAGAGGACCAGGGGTTCATGTCATAAAATTCAATGTTTTCCTCGAGAAGGATGACTGAGGCAGGTGATTGGGTTGGGGCTCAGGAGCAAATTGTTGTCCAAGCTGCTTCATGATTGGTGGGAGCATTGGCGGCACTGGACTTAGGAGGGGCCTGATTGGCTGCAGTGGGTATGGGAGTGACAGGATTTGGAGGAGGGGATTATGATTGCACCCCATTTTAAGATGGCTTCAAGATGGTTGGTGGATGGGGAGCTGACAGCCAAGTCTGCTAAGGCGTGGGAAGCAGCAAGGTAGGGGCAGCTACGCTTCAAGCGATCCAACTCAAAGAAGGATGAACAGACAGTCCACACACCCTCAACGTGGGCCCAGAATGGGTGGTTAGGGGCAGGTGCAATGAAGGCGTGAGGGGGAAGCTGCTCTGAAATGTTAGAAAATTTAGGGCTGACCATGACAAAAGCCTGAGGCCCAGCTAGGCGTGTGGCTCTGTTGGAGACCACAAATTAAAGGATAGGGTCAGCGCCGTAGACTGCCAAACATTTCATCAGCCCCTGATGGAGAACCGCAGGGGGTAGGTGAGTGGGCAACCCTATGAATTGAACCACCAACCTGGTGTCAGTGGGGAGGCGGGTCCGCGTTGTGGGAATTGGGGTCCCTGGGAAACCAGGGGCACAGTTGCTGCAGTAACAATATCAGCTTTTCACGTAAAACCAAGATCAAAGTATCTTTTATATGGGAAGAAATTAATGAACATGGCAGGTTGCATCACCGCCTGTACTATTTTGTTAACAACTTTGTCCGCATATGGGTACAACTTCCCATATTTGATTTGAAGGCTAAAATTCATGTGCAAGTGGGGGAGTACAAGAGGGCAGCGGGGCGCCACCTGGGATCATGTGAGGTGGATGGCGGGTTTTTTGGGTTGGACAAACTGACCTAAGGAATTTGTTAGGACTGGACGAATCAGTCTGAGCAAATTCCCCCCAAATGGAAAACGCTAGGTGGGGTTTCACCGCTTCCCCACATGAGAGCAACAGGCGGTGGGGTCGTGGACATCTGTGGGTCAGTGTCATGGCTAAATGGATTGCAAAAGTTTATAATTTTGATTTAAAATTTTTCTTGAAAGTGGGTTCAAGTGGAAAGAGAGAATAAGCATTTTACACCTAAAATTCAACAAATATTTTGCAGGAGAATAAGTTTATTGACTTCAGAATAATTACTTTGTAGGGAGTTTAAGGACCACTTATTTAAACTAATAAAAACTTCACCTAAAGAACTGATTGATTTTTATAGATTTTTTATTAGTTGCAATAAGGGGTTAAGAAGAAAACCCTCTTAATAAGTCAATAATAGTATTTTAATTGGCAAAGCACAAAGTTCAGATTGCTTAGTAAAGTCCAAATTAGAGAATATTGTGATTTGACCTATCATATCTCAGAAAACTTGCCTCGCTTTGATGAAACAGACAATGGAAAATCAATTGCTGGTAGGATATGAATGTGAGGTAATGATTTAATAAATCTATTCAATATTGGGCATAAAAATATTTTTACCTTGCAGGAACCCTTCTGACCCTATGAAAGGTACCAGTCTATGCGGGGTAGTCTGTAGTTATTTTGTTGTAAGAAGAAAAGAGACCTTATAAGGGCTCCCCAAATTTGGCTAGCAATTTGGTGCAATCCAACTGCCTGAACTCATGGTTTTGGCCTAAGTATTACTAGATTTTTTGCCCTGATTTGAGGGGTTCCACTGAGAAATTGACCAGCATCTTTTGGCCGATTTTATTATCATTTTCATCCAACACACTCTTTTAACAATATCAGACTTGAAATTATCTAACAACTATTAATGTGCTTTAGATAGGTATCTTTACCAGCCAGGTTGAAGACATTTTGTTGAAATTTTTAATGAAAACAAGTTTAAACATATTGGAGAATGTGGTGATCAGTTTGAATGCCCTCGTCCAGAATAGAGTAATGACAAAATTATTGCTATGATATATTTAGGCTAATAAGTGAGTTTATCTAGTTAATTTTACTAGCCAGATGAAAAAATTTATGATGAAATTTGTAATATCTAACATATTAAACCTATTGAAGTTTTAATTGAAGAGCAGTTTGAATGCCGTTTTCCACATTAGACTTTAGAAGACTATTGCTATAATATATTTAGACTACTAAGAAAGCTTATCTAGGTATTTTTACTAGCCAGATGGAAATGTTTTATTAAATTTGTAATGTCAAAAAAATTAACCTTATTGAATATTGATGTGGTGAGTAGTTTGAATGCCCACCTCCATAATAGAGCAACAACAAATCTATTGCTATGATATTTAGACTACTAAGGGAGTTTATTTAATTAAATTTACTATTCAGATAAAAAATATTTTGATGTAAATTTGTAATATCAAACATATTAAACCTATTGAAAATTGAAGTGATGATCAGTTTAAATGCCCTGTTCCAAAATATAGCATCTCAAAACTATTGCTATTTTATGGATAAGACTACTAAGGGAGAGTATTTAAACATTTTGATAGCCTGGTTAAAGAATTAAAATTTATTTGAGGTATGCTGACCAGGAGATGGATAATAACAAAATAGAAAATCCAGTAAATCAAACCAAACATATGATCCAACTTCCCAGAACAAGCAATGAGATAAACAAAAAACGAAAAATAACCTACCAGGTGGCACAGCAGCGAGCTGCTTATCCCACCATGGTGGAGGGGGAGGGGGATCAGGCAGATAAGCGTTTTAAGCTTCAACATTGAAGAAGAGGATCAATGCTGAAAGCAAGGGGGTTGGGGCATCTGCAGGATGTGGTTTGAGGTGATATATATATATATATCGAGGTCATTATTGACAATTTGGGCCTGGAGAATAGCCTTTATGAGTTTGGCAAACTGGTGTTTCACTTGGATGTGGGCATCAGGTTCTGAGAAAATTTCGCAATATTGGCTCTTGTGATGTGGGTAAAAGAGGAAAAATCTGCCAAATCAGCAACATGCTTGACAGCGGTGAGGGCATCTCTATGATTCAAGTGATTTCTTCTTCAGCAACTGCAGGGAAATAAGGAGGGGAATGTGGGCTTATGCAGCCCTTTTTTAATTTGGCAATAGAGGCTGCCACAGCTTCATGTAGATGACAACTTCTGGGTGAAGCCACCGTGGTCTCAGCTAGCGGATGGCCACTAAGGAAAGGGGTAGCAGTGGGTTTGGGGATATATTTTTTAGTGGAAATGGGGCATCAAAGTCTGAATTTAGATAAAGTTATAAGTTAATTTAAAAGTCTGGAGGTGGGAAAATTTCGCCAGATATGGTCACTTTATCCAATAAGACCTAGGGATTTTGATTGAGTATGATTGATTTGGGGATACATGGCTTGGGTTGGGTAAGTTTGGGGGCAGGAAATTGGTTAGATTGAATTTAGGTCCAAACCTGTTCCTGATTGGTTAGATTTGGAGAAAATTGGCCAGCTTGGGTTGTGGTTGCAAGTTTTTGCTAGTTTTGTGAGCGCTCAGCTGGAGGGGGTGGGGGCAGCCAAAAAACCCATTTAAACGCTGTTGGTGTGGCCACATGGGCGGAGTTGGCATAGTTAGCATGGTTTGAGTTGTAACGGCATAGTTTCTTCATATGGTCCAACTCATGGCATAGGGGGCAAACTATGCAACCGTTGTCAGTGCAAGCCCAAAATAGATGGTCAGGTGTGGATGGGACATAGACATGCGGTGGGATGTGCTGGGCCATGTTTAACTGATTGGGGGTAATGGTGGCCATTGCCTGAGGTGCCGCGAGGTGCTCAGCACCAGTTGGGACAAGGAATTGGAGGATGGGGTTTGTGCCATAAGTGGACAGCCCAGACATCGATTCCACATATAGTGTTTGAAGGGGAAGGTTTAAGGGGAGGTTTGCAAAGGTCACCACAAGTGTGGTATCATTGGGGAGACGAGTTTTGGTGGTGGTAATGTGTGTGTTTTGTAAATTAAGGGCGTGCTGCTGCAGTGGCCACATCCTCTTCTGTGGGGAAGCCAATATCAAAATAGCCCTTATAAAGAGCATAAGTCAATAAAACGCAGAGAGCGAAGGTGGCTGCTGCTAGCTCAATTTGCTCTGTTGGCATATGGGAAGAGATGTCTATATTTGACACAGAGGCAAAAGCGGATATTGGATTGAGGTAGGGCTGTGGGGTGAGGGGTGAGTTAGTGGTTTCGTACAAGGTGTAGTGACAAGTCCCTTAGAGTGACAAAGTGGCCAGTTGTATTAGGTGGACTGGATGAGCCCGTCTGCATGCATTTGCCTGCTGGTTGGTAAATGCTAGCGGTGGAGCACTGCTGCCCACAATGAGTAAGCAGGTGGTGGATCCGCAGACATAAATGGAAAACTGATTCAGTTTAGGTGGCGGTGGAAAATTAACAGTTTCTTAATTAAAATCGCTCAAAAGTGATTTCAATCGGAAAGAAAAATAGCCAGGTTAAAGAAATTTTGTTAAATTTGTAATGCAAACAGAATGGACCTATTCAATATTGAAGAGATGAGCAGCTTAAATGGTCTACTACATAATAGAGATTCTTTAAACCTAAGAATCTGTAACCTAATGACCTGATTACACAAATGGCAATATCAAATTAAGCATTTTTAGAATCAATAAAAGGTACAATATGGGATGGTCCACTAATTGATGACCTGGGTGAAATAAGATCCTGAAGCCCAGAGCCACAACCCAGAAGTCCTAGGACACTGTGGTAATGATAGTCCAGATATCAGCTGAAAAGAAAGCCACTTTTTGAACTTCCTATTATATAAAAATGGAAGTTTTTAAATGAGTAGGACTAAGGCGCTCTCTATGTCACAAGGCCTAACTCAACTATAAATATTGACAAGCTTTACCCAATAAAGAGTCCGATTTACCTTATGTCCTATTTAACATATATTTATATTCCTTTAAAGTTTCCCAACAATAATAGCCATAGTTGCCATAGATAGCCAATATTTTGCGGACCCTACTGGATGCAAAAACGCTTAGCCATTACCATTCATTAGCTATACCATCACATAGTACCTTCCCAAAGGAAGCTAGAGTCCACAAAAAGAATACCTCCATACAATTAAAAATTTTATCATTTGCGTGACTATAATGATGAAGCAGAGACTCATATTCACTACTGGGGACCCCAAAATTTTATAGTAAAAATATAAACCACAAAATAGAACACAATTATAGCGATGAGTTTATTCCCCTACAATAAATTAGGTAGTATTAACAGATGGACTAATATCTCAATATAAAATACCACCATAAAACCTGAGAACTTAGAGTATAAGGCTAACTTTAAGTTCATCTTACCTTTACCTGATTCCAAACAGTGCTATCTTCAGAATGATAACTTAGTGGTACCACTTAGAAGTTATTGGATGGGAGCTACTTAAATGAAGGGCAAATCCAAGAACTCATGCTCCACTTTTATACCCTTTACATGAGAAGGCTTTATAAGCTCATCTATCCTAGCTTCTAGCAAGTTGGTTATGAGAAATAACACTATCTATGACTTTTTGCACATCCAGACCTACTTTCCCTCCTCCAGTTAGTAGGACTGCCAATCAAAAGATAATACATCAGTTGGATTAATGCAAAACCTCAGCTCTATAATTTTAAAGTTATATAAAGCTGCCTCACCGTTTATCTGAAATGACCTAAAGGCAATCCAAGATTGATACCTCAGCAAAGATGTCAAAGCCAAATTGATCTATTAGACTCTGGTATTATGGCTATATGGACAATTGATTAACTCATCGCTTAAAGCACATTGTGGCTGAGTTATGCATTTACAGGCACCAAAACTACTCCAAATCTACTTAATAAACATAACCTCAAATTAGACTTGGTGCAATTCTTTATTCAGGTGAAGACACTTATCAAGGGGTTGCAACGATGATTCCAGAAACTATACATGGTAATGGGAGCTCAAGGATCTTGTGGTCCCATGTTTGAAAATCGCTTTTCCAATGACAGTGGGCTCCGCTAGTGTGCCAGGAAACCAGTATGGAGACTGGATGACCCTTTGATGATCACATTCATAGGCGTACAAGCCCCCTACAAGTCTCAATCCAACCCACCAACCCACTAGGTCAACAAATTTGCCTTAGCCAGCACCTCTTGGGTGTGCCGAAGCAAGTCCATCCCCCATCCTGGGCGGCTATAGCACCCCTGCGCTGTGATACCCTCATGGATCTGGTCATCGGCCCATCTCATTGGTGGCCAGTTGGCCAGGTTCCTGTTAAAGGCTTCTTGCAGGGCTGTGTAATAGGAGCTGATAGCGTCAGCCACTCCAGGTTCATCACCCCGCTCCTGAATCAAGGATCTCCAGTCCAACCCTATCTATTTTAGTTGCTCTTGCTACTTCAAATAAATAAAGGTGGGTAAAAGAGATCTTTATAAAAAGGGAATGGCAACTTTTTATACCCTAGACTACTGTGACTATTCATAACCCATCAGCCATCTAAGCTGGAACATCAACTAATCATCAGTCGTCCATGATACTGATTCCCTTCCAATCCACTCATCCCAAACACCAAATATTATGTCGACCCATCCATGGCATGATTCGCCAGTCAGTCATATATAAAGGTATATTATAAAAATATTTGAGCATCCTCAATATAATTCGCCGGTACTCAGATATGGGGCAGCAAAATCATTGTCAGATGGTTTTAATAAAGATGCCAGATTTCCGCCAGAAAATCTCACAATGACCCACAATTTGTCAGTCATCAAACTAGAATTCTTCTGAACCTGAACAATTAACAATTGATTGGTTGACATCCTCCACATTAATCACTGGTGTCAACCTACAAACAATATTACTATTAGGGATTATTCCCCAATACTGAAAGGGCTCAACCCACCAAAATTGGGAGCACCAATCGGTAGCCTTCTCATTAATGATAAATATCAAATTAGGCAATTAGCAGGCAATAAAGCCTGACTAACTGACTCTATTTCCTGATACTATTGGGAGGAATCCATCTGGTTAACTTTCTGACACCCCACTAAAGCTGATGGTCTCAACAGACTTTTGGGAACCCAAGGCCTAGAAAGCCAGGAGGCTCCAATGGAGCTGAAGGTTAGTTGGCCTATTAGGGTCCCATAGCCCTCCATTAAGTTTACAATTCCATGTTAAAAGGATCCTAGAAATTCTTAGAGAAATAATATATCAAGGAAGATTGAGGATCTACATAAGCATTTTGAGCAAATATTTCATGGTGTGATATCCTCCTCAATGGTCATCCTATTGGCCCCAAACCCACTTTAAAGAAACTAGAAGAGGGGAGAAAATATGCATATGTTTACCAAGGCCATTGATAACCGCTTAATTTTCTATAACAAAATTTTACTAAATATAGAATATGAGTCATATGCTGTAAAGCTAATTAAAGATCTAAATTCCAGATAAAGAAAAAGGCCGATACAGCCGCCCTTGAACAATTCTGGAATGAAACGAAATTTGTCTTGGTAAAACTTAGAAGACATCAGGATTAATTAAATTCCTGCAGGTATGCATACATGGTATCCATTGATCTAAGTCATAGCATGGAACTCAGTCTATATACGATTTCCCCCTCAAGATTAAGCTTTAAACCCAGTTTTAAGGAAAATTTTAATCTCAGTAAAGAAAGTATTGTGTCATCATTATATTCTTATTAGGCTATGATGTAGGAAACCACTGAAAGACAGAAAGTAAGCATATCCATTCCTGCCTCTGTAAAGAAGCCAGAGAAATTATGATCCCCTTGTGTTACTGTTAGATCTTAGAGCAAGTCTAGATACCCTTAATTCAGGAGTTTGGTGTTAAACATACTTTCTCAACTATAAAGCAGGCTTATAGTGATTCTCCTTGAAAGGGGAAATACCACATATTTCTCTTATTCTTTTATGCCAGTTATCAATAATTGGATCTACTACCACCTCTCTAAAGATGACGCCATTACCAAAGTTAAAGCCATAATATAGTCCTGGCCGCATTTCTAGTTCCACATGATATGGCTCAAGTGGAGCTTTATGTGTATCTGAGAAATCAAAAAGACTATAAACAGAATTTTTCAAACTACATTAAAAAACCTAACACTTCTCAGAGGCCCTCTAATTGGCCTTAACGTATGACATTTGATTTTAATGACAAAACATCCACATATGCTCCTATTGTAAAGTTCATCTCCACACCATGGGTTAATGTTATAAGCGGCGTGCAGTAAAGTATAATGGGAACTGTCAGCAAAAAGGAGATAAGCATGTATAAAATGGTTTTTTGTGCTGGCAATTCCACCAACATGCCTCCAAAGAAGCTCTCTTCAATTACTTTTTCCAAAAGAATCACCTCCAAGAAAACTTAGATGAATAAACTAACCACATCTAACAATAAACATTTTGTTACTGCCTTTTTCTTCTAAAAAGTCGTCCATGTTACTTACTTTGCCGTCATAGCATGATAATGGTAACTTGGGTTGCCATAAGGTTTATAAAATCCCCGTTCTTGCATTTTTTGATAGTGGGTCCCAAGTGAAAATATTTTATCTAAACTTAAGTATAAAATCAATATTTTCCTTATCTGTCCCATTACTTGGTGTTTTATTTCCAGTCCCTATTCACCAGTTCTATTGTGGCCTATTTTGAGCTCACACCTAGGTTTGCTAAATTCCCTTAGACAAACCAGAGGTGGCACTTGATTTTCTCACCTACTAATACTGTTAAAGACTCAATTCCTCCAGAAGTACAATGTTGTCATCCACTATACCATAACAACTCATGTACTTACTCAAGAAACATGTCCCCCTAGTGTTAAAGATGACCAAGTATTGCAAGGGACGTATTAAGTCTTATACTGCTTACTGAATATGAATGACACCATTGATTGAAATGAGTATCATATCTGGGGTTCCTGAGTCAATACCATCACATGTGGTTAATAAAGTGTGTTGGGGTTCTCCCTGGATTAGGTGAAAGCCTTGTCCAGGGGGAAATCGATATAATCAAATGAAGGGCATAATTTGCAGATGGCCCAATAATTTTGAGAATGGAGTTCATCTTATATCCTCAACAGGAATACCAAATCGGTGCTTTGCCCGAATTATGCTGAATTTGGGGAATATTTACATTTCCAAATTGTTATCTAATCTCTATTCACACTTTTATCTATTCCCACCTATCCCAGAATTGGGACTTTCCTTGGGTCCCATGACACTACCCTTAAAATCCCTATTACTATCCTTACAATCCCTATTTCTATCCTTACAAACAAAAGCACTATAAATAGTGCTTGATTATTCTAAATAAGATACTTCTCAGCAGATTATCTTATTTACTTTATTTTACTTATTCTAATGGAGAACGTCTCATCCCAGGCTGCAAGCTTTGAAGCCCTGCCTTCAGATAAATGCGCCGCCAATGATTCCTCCCTGGCGGCCCGAAATAATGGTGCTTTCTGCCAGGTCGCTTCAGAGTTGCACTATGAGGATATAGCCTCAACCTTGGATGATAAGAGTTATCAATCCTCAGTAGGTATTCTGGACCATGATCTTTTGGCATACCTACACTGGATTGGCTAAGATGCAATAACTGTGGAATGTGATTTTACCAAAAAGAGCTTTATGTGTCCTAGAGAAGAAGGTCCTATATGGTTCAAAACACCAGGCCAACTCAAGCCCTTACTCAATTTATTGTATATGCCTGAAATAATCGAAACAGGTGTCAAAGAGAAATACAGCCAACATCATAAAGTGAAGAGATTGAAAAAGGCAATACTTTATTATATGCAGGAAGCAAAATATAGTAAGGAATAATGGGACAACGACTGAAGAGACGCTTGGAAAATTATCACACAGAGAAATGACTACTGGCCTATAGGATGGGTTTCCATTTATGAGGAGAAACTCTTTAAATTTCTCTCTAAAGTGAAGCATTATAAAAAGAAACTGAACAAATTGATGCTTATACTCCAGTCAAAGAGCAAAGATCAAACAAATTGGAAGGCTCAGAAGTTAAAAACAAATTATTATTATACTAATAAAAATATTTAATTTGTGCGACCAATAACCAAATCTCAGCAATGATGTCATTTTCCACTCTAATTTAGTGAAAGAAATTAGAACATATTTTATTGAGTGTTTGGAGTTTAAAGCGCTGAACCTAAATTTGGACGAGCATTTTTTGAGTAATCGGACCAATCAAGTTGGTTCAACAAGTCAAGAACTAGCTTCTGAATTCGATGAAGGCAGAAAGCTGCAGGATTTTTGGGAAGCCCCAAAAGTAACCAGTGCAACAATGCGATTCAAGTGCCAGGTAAAATACTTGGGACTTACCTTTGCACCATTGAAAATAAGCTCAATGACTCCTTTTTGGCAATGCTACCACTTTCTGACTTTGATGGCTCGCCTCCAAAAATTGGACCAGATATTACTAAAATAAAGTATCAAGATTACCTGGTTCAGTTCTCAGATGGGGATAGCACCAATCCTTACAAAATGCGAGTCTTAAAAAAGTGAAGCTTGATGACTCCCTTCTGGAAACACTACTACTTTCTGACTTCGATGGCACCCTTCCTGAGATTGGGCCTCAAATTACTAAAATAAAAAATTTAGATTACCCAGTTCAACTCTCCAATTGGGATAGCGCCAATCCCAATGTAAATGAGAGTCAAGAAAAAGTGAAGCTCAAAAATCTGGATGACGTTCCTTCCATTAGTGATGCCAAACTTTCAACCCACTTCACATTTCCCTCTCAAACATTGTTGCACGGTTTGCTTTTGGTTGCAAGTGGGATTAGCTCAACACAATCCTGAGATAATGACTAGGCGTCACTCAAAGAGGCCTCCCTATTGGAACCTTCAGGGGGGCACACCCTACCATCACCTGGTCACCTTCTAAGCTCGTGGGGTTGCTCGCCCACGATAACCCCTTTTGATGACATTTTCTCCAAGCCTTAACTGAAACTGCTGGCAGATAAGGTGATCACAAGATGCCAGGTTCAAACGGTAATTGAAATGAACCAAAAGCTTGAAGAGGCCAAAACCCACATGGCCAAGATGGCGCAGGAGATGTCCAAATGAATAGCACAGATGGAGGCGGAGGTGAAGGTCTTAAAGTTGGAAATAATGCAGGAACAAAGGCTGATGGTTGGCCTGCAGTCGGAAATCCAGGACAAGACCAACCAGATCGAAAAACTCATGATTGAAAACTCGCAGCTTAGGCTGAAGTTAACTGACCTCAAAATGAATTATCTTGAAACCAAATGGCAGCTTAAGCTTATTACTATGAAAAACTAGCTTGCTCAGCTAGCAGCAGATTGTGGAAAGAGGATCTTGAAGCCACCTTATCCAAAAAATAATCCAAATTAACTATGAGGGCCTTAGCTGATGAATTTGTCCAGTTTCAAACCCTTATCACACATGAGACCTCCAAGTCAAATATGAGGATCTTAGCTGACCACATTTAGTTCTACTTCCACAACTCCCACATGGGCATCACTGACCTAGTCTGCATCAAGCATGAGGCTCCATACATCCCCAAGCTTGAGCCTTCAATTTACCTTAACCCTCTGGTCACAACTTACTCCCCCAGGACAAGGCTTGGGGAGGGCGTTGTCAGGATTGTCCCTGAATTAAGTGAAAGCCTTGTCCAGGGGGAAATCGATATAATCAAATGAAGGGCATAATTTGCAGATGACCCAATAATTTTGAGAATGGAGTTCAATCTTATGTCCTCACAAGGAATACCAAATTGGGGCTCTGCCCGAATTAAGCTGAATTTGGGGAATATTTACATTTCCAAATTGTTATCTAATCTCTATCCACAATTTTATCTATTCCCACCTATCCCAGAATTGGGGCTTTCCTTTAGGTCCCATGACACTACCCTTAAAATCCCTATTCCTATCCTTGCAATCCCTATTTCTATCCTTACAAACAAAAGCACTATAAATAGTGCTTGATTATTTTAAATAAGATAATTCTCAGAAGATTATCTTATTTACTTTATCTTACTTTATTCTAATGGAGAACGTCTCATCAAAGGCTGCAAGCTTTGAAGCCCTGCCTTCAGATAAATGCGCCGCCAATGATTCCTCCCTGGCAGCCCAACAGAGTAAAAAGATTACCCCTATTTACTTAGAACCAAGAGTAATTACAACTAGGTCCTAAATAATTATTAACACCCAGGTGCACATATTAATCCCCTGAGAGACCATTAAATTCAAGGCGTTTAACTTATTAATGAAGAGTTTCTTTACTGGGTTCTTGATCCTTCATATTCCTTACCTATATCAGTACTATTGCCAATTTGACAACTGAGATTGCATGGTAGAACCTAACCCTCCAATAGTGTACGTACAGCTACTACCTGTTGACAAGATTGATTTTGTTCAAGGGTTTGTAAAATCCATGATTTCATATTAGAGGCGCCTTCCACATTATATCTATTTAAGACTTTGGTCAGAGAGAAATTGTTAAGTTTTTAGATATGGTGCAAGATAAATGATTTAACAAGTAGAATGGAGGTTAAAAAATCACTTAAAGTAAACTCCTGCTACTAAATAAGAAGTAGATAATCCAATGATCCTCAATAGAAAACCAAGTAACTCCAGTATGCTACCATTTATAAGTCTACAGGCTATAAAAAATACAAGACCTTATATTCGTAATAAAAATAGGAAACACTCTTAAATGATTGGGAATACTTAATCAGGAGGGTGTCTTTAAATCTCCCATTCCCAGAGAGGTGGTGCAAGATGCTAGACACACCTTTAGGGTACCAGTAATTAGGATTATAGTAAACATGGCACCGCAGAGGGTGCTGGATCCAAAGTAACCCAGAGCAAGAGTGTACAACGCAGTGTATAGTAGTTGGTAACAATTAAAAAACACTTGAATGGACCCCAAACGGGAGTACATAACCAAGTGGAGATTTTTTGTAACGAGCTTGTGAGCCTCGGTCTGGAGGGGAACAGGGGGACCCAGTATTGCACCAGATCTGGTAGATAATTTTAAGAAAATAAAGCGGCCAACGTTGTTAGAAATCTCCTCAAGGATTTCCGTGCACAGGTTCACCCAAGGAACTATATTAAAAATATAGACAAATGGGTAATATCTATTAAGGATTATGACCAACAAGAAAAGCTTGTATTGAGAACCATACTTTAAATAATGTGAGGCAAGCCATCGATTGGGTAAATGGTGCCAAGCCTAAGTGAACCAATAAGGGCACCCTACCATTGGTCAAGGTACTGTAGCTCAAAATTGACCAAACTCAAGTTATTGATTGCAGGACGAGCCATCCCAATTTGACAATGTTGAAAATTGAACATGTTTTAAGCCCCATTCTTTGAGCAACCAAACTGAACCATTGTCATTAAGAAGATAGCAAGTGCGTTTTAACGCCCTTGATGCAACACAGGGCTGAGCATCACGCACATCCACTGGACCAACCTGGGAATATTTAGCCTGCATCCAGCGTTGGTACAAGTATGCCTTAAGTCAGAGAGATCCTTAAGCTTAAACATTTTGGACTCCTGACGTCCAGCCTTATCTTTGAAGTTTATTCCCTCAATTAGGTCATATAACCATACAAAACTTCTTGGACAGGTATATAGCTGAGTACTTCTCTTTGGGAAGTATGTACACACTACTTATCTAATATAGATCTTAAATAGCAGATAGAACAACTGGCAGACAATAGATGGCAAATAATAATTAGTAAACTATAACACATTAGTTATTAATGCTTAATAGTTTAATTATTTTTTAATTGGCCAGGCGCTGGTATTATACAATTCTTGGGAATCTACAGTAAACTCTTCTATTAGATGATTTCATTGATATTATGCTAATCTTCTGCTGGTCATGGCAATTATTATCACTATTTCCCTTAATAAAATTTGGCCCATGAAAAACTAATTAATATTATATTAGCTTGATTGATAGCAATTTTAATCCCATATTGAGAGATTTTTGGGTGCAATAATGATATTTAATCATCTCATAATCATCCCAAAACCTGCACATATAGAGTTATGGCATATATTGATGAATAACAAAAGATGGGGATAAAAAACGAACTTAAAACATTTATCAACTGAGGCAAGCCAACCAGGGTACAGACAATACCAAAACATAAACTCCAAAAACTAAGCTAACTAAAACATGAAATCACTGCCATAAATGAGCAGCGGGAAACACCAAAGGAATAAAGATACCCACCAGGTGGAACAGCGGTGAGCCGCTTATCCTATCATGGTAGAGGGAGAGGGGGATCAGGTGGATTGAAATCTTCATCCTTGGGATTATCATTGAAAAAGCAGATCCATGCTGATAGTAAAGGGGCTGGGGCATCCACAGGATGAGGGTTGAGTTGAGGTAGATAGCAGTTGAACTTGGTGATTTGGGCCTGAATAAAGGATTTTATGAGAATGGCAACATGGTGTTCAGCTTGGATATGAGTGTCGGGAAGTTGAGCTAATTTTGCAATGCTTGCTCTGGTGACATGTGTGGATCAGGAAAGTTCTGCCAGAGTAACAACACGTTTGACAGTGATGGTGGAAGTTCAATGGAGGCATTGGATTTCCTCTTTTTCAGTAGGAGGAAAATTGGAGGGGAACAAGGGGACGTGAAGCCCTTTTTTAAATTAAGCAACGGATTTTGCCACAGCTTCACAAAGATGGAAATTTTTGGGCGAGGCAATATGGCCTCAGCATGCTGGTGGTCGCTTTAGTATGGGGTAGCATTGGGTTTTGGTATAAATTGTTTGATTGGGAATGGACATTAAAGTCTGAATTTATAAAAGGTTCTAGATCGATTAGTTTAGCTGGAGGTGGGACAATTTTACCTGATTTGGTCACTTAATCCAGAAAGTCCAAGGGTTTTTTGTTGACTTGGATTGATTTGATGATAGGTGGCTGTGGTTGGGTAAGTTTTGATGTGGAGAACTTTTTGGATTGAACATTGGTCCAAGTTTGCACTTGATTGGTTGGCATGGGTGTTCATTGGCCAGCTTGAGTTTGACATGCTAGATTTTGCTTCTAAATTGAGCTCATTGCCTGTAGGGGTGGGGGCAGCAAAATGCCCACTCAAACATTGTTGGGGTGACCCATGGGTGGAGTTGGCCGTGTTCACATAGTGTGAATTATAAGAAAAGCTTTTTTCATATGGTACAATTCTTAAGAGGGGGCAAATTGTGCGACCGTTGTTGGTGTGAGTCCAAAATAGATGGTCAGGTGTGGATGAGACATAGGCATGCGGTGGGATGTGCTGGGCCATGTTTAGATGATAGGGGGTAATGGTGGCCATTGCCTAAGGTGCTTCTAGTCTCTTAGCGCCACTTGGGACAATAAATGTGAGGATGGGATCTGTGCCATAGGTGGACAGCTCAGACATCAATTCCACATATAATGTTTAAAGGGGAAGGTTTGAGGGGAGGTTTGCAAAGGTCACCACAAGTGTGGTATCATTGGGAAGGCGTGTATGGGTGGTGGTAATGGGTGTGTTTTTATAAATTAAGGGCGTTGCTGCTGCAGCGTCTGCATCGTCTTCAGTAGAGAATCCAATATCAAAGTAGCCCTTATAAGGGAAGAAGTTGATAAACCCTGCTGGTGCAAAGGTGGCCATTGCCAGCTCAATTATCGCTTTGTCAGCATATGGGAAGAGATGTCCATACTTGACATGGCGGCAAAAGTGAATATTTGATTGGAGTAGGGATAGGGGGTGGGGGCAGGTTAGGTGGACTCGTGTAAGGTGCAGTGCTAGGTCCCTTGGAGAGACATAACGGCCAGATTTATTTGGTGGACTAGATGAGCCAGTCTGTACGCATTTGCCTTCTGGTCAGTAAAAGCTAGCAGGTGGAGCACTGCTGCCCCATACTGGGGCATCAGGTGGTAGATCTGAGGACATAAATTTGGAATTGGTACAGTGAGGTGGTGGTGGACAACCAATTTGTTTTTAAAAAATTGCTCAAAAATGATGTCAAGTGGAAAGAAAAATCCAAAATTTAAAACGTGACATACACCAAGATGGGAAGTCAGCAGGCCTCTCATAGCACTAGGTACGCCCTATTCTGGCTATCCATGTTTAGATGCTTTATTAAACTAGCTTAAAAATTTAAATCAAAGTTCCGCCTTATATTAATAATATTGGTGCACTAATTCAGGAGGTGCAAATAAGTTAATTTCATGGGACTACTTTGCACTCATGTGACCTTTTAATTGAGCATAAAAAGTTATCTCCTAGTTATTAATAGCACTAATAATTGGGAAGAATGAGATCTAATCAAGGCAGTTTTAAATACACTAAAATTTCTTTTGTGCTGATAAATTAGGAAGGATAAAGGGATCCATTAATAGAGAAATCTATCAGCATTGATGGTTTTCTTAGAGGATTTACTATTCTAGTCAACCAACAAAATTAAACAGGACTTGACTCAGGAGCAAAATGAAAAAGGTTAAAGAGCTAATGAGGTGTACGCCAATTACCCAATACCTTTACATATGGCATTGTCAATATGTTAGGGGTTGTGTATGATATATATATGAGGTATGCTTACCCTAATTAAGTGCGGCCTATTGGAAGAGTAAGGTAGAAGAAGAAGCTCAGGTCACCATGGAGCTAAAGCAGTTTTTGGATTCAGGATTGCTATCACCATCCTGAAGACCATGGGCATCAACCCCCTTACTCATATGCAAAAAGGATGGAAGCAACAAGTTTCGCAGATTATCAAAAGTTTAATTAGTAATTAAAAAGGACAGTTACAGATTTCCTCAGATCAATGACTTGTTATGCCTACTTACCAGAGCGCAGTATTTCTCAGCAATTAATTTTACCAGTGAGTATTATCAGTTTATGTTATCTCCTAAAGTACAAGCAAATTGACAAAAATCTTTAATGAAGAATCATTTAGGCCAACACAAATGCCAAAAGAGCTATGCAATGCCCCAGCCGCCTTTTCAGTGAGCAATGGATAAACTTCTAGGTGATCTAAGGTTGTTGCAAGTCCAGATGATCAGACCATCCATCTGGATTAAAAAATTTCCTCATAGGGGTAAGAAAGGGCCTAAGCCTCCAATGGAGACCATCTCTCAGATCATTGACCTAGATCATGTGGTGGATTAGTGATAGTTCTGCCTTAAACCCCAAGAATCCTACTTCTATGCCTCCAAATTCTCTTCTACTCTGCTAAAGATAACTGAAGTGGTGTTCAGAGAGGTTTTCCATGCTAGGGGCCTCTGGAAGGACCTTAGGGCTCATCCCAACCGTGGAATGGTTTCTTCTAATATCTAAGGAATCAACCAATCCTTCTCAGAACCACATATAAGAACATACACACCTGATGAGTCAGATTGGGGTTTCAATAACATTAGAGATCATGGATGGAGCTCGCATATTATTCAACAAATTCCAATACGTCAATAAATATTCTTGATAGAATGGGCTCTTGAAAAACAGTATACAATAACTCACCTGTCTAAATGAATCTGTCTAAGATGGTAGCACCAACCTAGATACTCTTTGAACTGGAGCAGCGCGGTATTAAAATTTTCTTGCGTGGTCTGAACCTAATAAAACCCTTTTCAACCCATTGCACTCATATCAACCTACCCAATTAAGGTTTCCTGCAGAAACAGGCTCAGGCAAATTCCTAAGATCCCTTTCAAATCTCCCCTACTTTAAAGGCAATTACCCTCCTTAGGGTAGGTTGACAGTTTATTTATTATTGTGATACCCTTTTGAGAATCTTATATTTATCACACAACTTTTACTGTGGAGTCCTCCATCCACTCCATGTCGTTGCAACCTTAAGCAATTCAGTAATACACGCCATCATCTGAAAAATATCCTCTGAATTCAAGGAGCATATGTTCTGATCCTTGATCTAGCGTTGTACTACAAAGTAATTACTCTTGTACAACTGCATCTTTTAACCTGTATTGCCAATAAGTTACATATGCTGCGCACACCTGCAATCACATTCTACCTTACCAATCTTCCACTAACTCATCAAACCAGCCCAAATTATGTTCTTATATTTCTTTGATTTTCTCTTTTACAACAACTAACATTTGAAAAACTTGCGAGGGGTTATTGTCTGCCTATCTCTCTCGCCCTTGAGGTTGCCCCAGTAAGACCAAGTGTTGCCTCATTGTAGCCTTCTAAATATAGTTATGGGGCCCCAAGATTTATAGAACAAATCTACTACTCGTTTAACCCTAGAATATCTCACTATCAAGTCAAAAAGTAAGCTGATACCTTAGCATTCTGGGTTATTAACTGGACATCAATACAGCCAGTTTTTTATGGCCATCTTTATTCAATTTCTCTAATCATGACACTATAATCCAGAAGTTATCTATGGTGTCCTATACCCTTCTCTCTGCAACGAGCAAGGCGTTTGCCTACCTAGTTGTTATAAATCCTCATATATTTTATAATTTTACCTTTTTCCCATATTGGGAAGCACTTGGGATTTCCAAAAATCTTACCTGGTCATATATTCAAGTAGAGCAGACAGATGCTTCTAGAAGAATAATGCATAGCTTGCCAGATACCAAGTGGACCCTCCTCACCCTGACCTTTCTTCTGCCCCTGCTGCTCTTTCTCTCTCATCTTCCACCAATGAATTTTTTAAATGTTATTTTAGGTTGGCTGCCTGGGGACGATGCTGCATCAATTAAGGGGAATCAAACAAAATGGGAAATGAGGATAAAACTGGAAACCCCCATGCACAATGTATTATGGATCAGGAACTCCTTGGGCCGCCTTGATATTCACTATCTCGTGTTGGGGCATTGGTGCGCAATGCCAACACAATCATAGTCGTCCCCTACCCAAAGTTCATGTACCAGAGTCAAACTCAAGGAAGAAGCGGTAGTGATCCCATATTCTACCACTGGGGTATCCTTCCCTATCTTCCAACAATGAAGATTAAGAATATTTCACATTTCCCATTAACTTCCTTTATGGGTCATATGAGCTTACTGTGCAGGATCTCTTGGACACAGGGACAGCCAGCAATTTTATGAATCTCATAATTGCACTATCACTAGATCTGGGCATAGATGAGGCCCCTCCAATATATGATGCATCTTATCAACACATAAAGTGTCTTACTTTGCAGCATCCAGTGAGATTCTATGTTTTTAACTTCTGTTTCTGAAACCAGTTTTTAGAATTTCTTGATTTACTAAATTCTGTCATAATTGTGTGGGATGTTGACTGCGTCAGCAAGTGAACATCAAGTTGAACCATAAACTATCTCTTTACTGAAAATGGGCTCTTTGAGGAATTCTTATTAAAAAAGACCTCCCCTTAAGACCTCCTTAATTTCCTAATTACCTTCCGCTCCTCTCCCCATGAATCTTCCACCAGAAGACATTCTTGTCTTGCCACATGAAAAAGGTTTTTGTATTGCGCTTAGCTGCCAGGCTCTCACCTCATTAAGAATATGACCTGGTGTTTAAATTGACGGTACACCTGGTCATGATAAACAGCCCTTTATATCGTCACATGGAGGAAGATGACAAAGTTTTAGAATTATTGTTGGATGATATGTTGACAAAGAATTGTATACTAAAAAGTCAACCACTATTGCTTCTCCAGGTGTTTTTCTCATATGGAAATGATTCCTGAGGCCCACATTGATTATAGGTAAGTCTGTAATGTAACATTCTTAGATTCCTACTCCCTTACAATGTAACAATTAATTGCTTAGTCAATTGCAAATATATGGGTAATTTCTAAGCGTGTTCTGGTGTATGACTCTAATAAATAAAGAATTAAGCAGGCAGGAGTGGACTACAGTTATTTGGAGAAACAGCGAATCTTCCAGTTTAAATTAATGCCTTTTGTATTAAAAATACCCTAGAAACCTTTTAGCGTCTCATTTATGATGTGATAGGTGGTTTTCACTTCATATGCGCCGTTGCATACAATGACGACATTATGATAAATTTGCTAACTCGAGAGCAACATGCAAAGAATTTGAAAGCAGCAATGGCTGCTTTCCACAAGGCTGGGCTCTTTTTTAGCCCTCTAAATGCGAATTCCTTTGTGAAGAGGTGACCTTCTTAGGGAATATAGTTTTAAAGAATGGTTAGCAGCTCCTATAAAAGTTAGAAGCTATCCAGACTTAGCCAGCCTAACTAACCAAAAAAGCTCTAAAGCTTTATTGTGAGATGATCTTTACTTAAAAAGTTCTCCTCCGCTCTTGCTCAACTTGTGGTACCCCTCCAATCTCTGACTGGCAAGAATAGACTTTTCTTAAGTGAACACCAAATACCTAAAGGTTTTTGACCTCATCAAAAAGGTCTTCCTTACTGTGACAATCATCAGGCATGCAGACACGTCCAAGACCTTCATTGTGGCTTGTGACGCATCTTCAGTTGTTTTGGTGCATTACTGCTCCAAGAGCATGATGTGATTGAGCATACGGTTGTTTACTTTTCCCAAAAGTTCTTGTCCAATGAGAAAGCCTAAGAGATTTATGTCAAAAATCTGGAGGCTGTATTTATAAGCAAGGACTTTCAGGCAAATCCTCATCCAGGGGCCCAGAATGATATTATAGTGTTGACTTACATTAGCCTCTTATTTATTTTAGAAAACGTCAGAAGCTCATCAACCTCTAGACCCATACTTACCGCATTTATGAAACTTTACTTTCAAGTATAAGTTGATCAAAGGTCCCTTAACGTCTTACCAGGCATGATAAGTAGAATTTTCATAAACCGCAGCATAGTGGCCTCATTGACCTAAACAAAGACATTCTCGCCTTTCAGGTTCTGATACTGGCCCCCTCTCAGTCTCCTTTTCCAGGTCTCCCTTGGATGCACTACTTCTCAAACAAGTTCTTGCCACAAAGCTGAACTTCCTAGAGGGGATTTTATTATATGATGTCCTGGAACCCAAGTTCCACAAGTCTACTCACTATGCTCTCCAGGATATGGTAATTTTCTTTAGGGACATAGTTTGGGTTCTACTTACACTCTACTAACAGGTAATATAAAACACCATGATCCCCCAACTGTGGGTCACCTGGGTTCAAAAAGTGTGGAGAATGGGTTAAGAGAAACTTAAAGCTTGCTAGGATTTTCCAAAGAGATCCCTCGTGGATCTCCTATTATGTACTATGTTCATGCTCTAAATCAGACCAATCTGGAAAAAAACGCCTCTTGCATCCATTGCAACAGCCTGAAGGTCCCTGGACCTTGGAACCAGTTGATTTAATTGATATGCTTCCCCTTTTGAGGGACAAGAAATGGTCTTGGCAGTCATTGGTTTGTTTCACCTAGTTTACATTATTTATCCTCTGCAACACAGTGGTCACTTCTGATGGAACCGCGGCCCTGTTTTTTAGTCATTTGTTCTTTATGTTGGGTTTCCCCATGGATATAAGAGACTGAGGAGCCCAATTTAACACCAGATTATGGAGTGCCCTACTTGACCTCCTCCATATTAAACCTTGTTAGTCAACTGTCTATCACCCCTAGATTGATGGTCAAACCAAAAGGGTAAACCAAACCTTTAGGAATAAACCCACTATCATGACTCTTCCAGTAATAACACATGAGCATCAGATCTCCCCATGGCACAGTTTACATATAATAAATCCTAAAGTCTCCGATATCTTTCCCTTTTCATGCTAATATGGGATATAACCCCTCATTCCAGATTGGCACCCAACTCACATCCATTGTTCCCGCCGCAAAGGAGAGCTTGAGCCTATATGCAAAACCCAGAGTCTTTTTTTGGAGCACTTGTCAAAAGCAGAAGAAAACTATAAGAAGTACACAGACTTGAAGCCCCACCCAGGCTATGAGCTTAAGAAAGGATCCCTTGTAATGTTGGGTACCCAGCACTTGGCAAAGAAAGTCCCTTCCTGAAAGTTAGCATGAAAATCTACGGCCCTTATGAATTGCTGAGGAATTTAGGATATGCGCTTTCAGTATCAAGCTCCCCTCCCACTAGCAAAAGCACAATGCTTTACATGTGTCCCAGTTATTGCATTTCCAGAGGATAGCATTTGTAGGTAAGTATAATATGGCAGAAGATTACACAGGATTTAGGTACTACTGATGCAACAGGAAGGCAATATGTTAATTGCGGCCCTTTGAGTTATTATTGAATATAAAAGAATAAGCGTCTACAGAAATATCTTTATTTATCTGTAGAGTCATACTACCGCCCAGTATAAAGTTTTTAACTAAGTTAATTCTACAATAGCAGATTAGTACACCAGTTTAAATCTTAAAAAGATCCCCTTCTTGTTTTTTCATTGCCTTTCTTATACTAATCACAGTGATTGCTCCACTGTCACAATTAGGTTTCAGTAGAATGGGTCTGCTATTTCCGCCATGAAGTTGAGTTTGAATCCTCAAACAAACTGTCATTCCTTAATATTCAGCCCTTTAGTGGGTTCTTCCATGAAATCTTATAAGTTCTATGTCAGATTTTTATTGACAATTGACATCAAATCCCATTAGATTAATAATAATATTTTACTGTAGTCTTGGCAGATAGCCATTGTTCCATCGGTTAATAATTTATACTTATCATCATCTATATCCAATTTTCTGACATCCCCCCTTTGACTGGATGATGTCTTTTTTGTGCCATCTTTTATTTGTTGGTCTTTATGCAATATTTTTCCTCATTGGTTTATTTTCACACTTGTCCAGCTTCTTATTTTCTCAGAATATAGTGTAATGGGGCGTGCCCACTTCTAGCCCAGTCCCATTGCCTGAGTTTCAAATATCCATGGTGATGACATGCCAATGGTGGATGTTGTGGCTGCTCTGGCTCAAGAGAAGCTCCTCCCAGAGTTTAAGATGCCTGATAACCTGGCATGCTCCTTTCAGAAATTTTGAGGTGCAGTTGCAATGTGGGGAATAAGTTGTGGGGCCTTCATTTAATGAGGCAGCACAGTTCCTGGAAGACAGCTTTGCTCATCTGAGGCTACCGCAAACACTTAAGCATCATTTGGGGTCTTTGCTGGTCCATCATATGATATGCTTTGTTTGATGGGTGCTGGTTAGCTGGTTGGGAGAGTTTTCTTGCACCACATCACATTTCCTATCTGTAGGGGTAAATTTTTTAAAATAACTGGAACAACTAGATGCATTCCATGGTGTTCACCACGTTCCAGGCTCTGGAAGCTAATAATCCAAGTCAGTACCTTCCTTTAATGTCACACATTGATAATATGATCTTCTTTCTCATGTGGGCGATTTAGTTCTGAATTGTATCATCATTGGGCGGCGTTTGAGTGGGTCTATCTGGAAGCCTTTTTTGCATCCGTCGTTTCCCCCAATCCTATCACATCCTAGACGAATTTCTTGTGGCTTTAACGCAAAGAGCATCTTTTTTTTCCTCAATTAGTGACACAGCTCTTTGTTAAACCCGCTCCATATGAATCCCCCCCTTTGTTTTACTATTCCTTACTATCTTAAAGAAATCAGAAACTATGGAGTGGGTTCTTGTTCTGGTTTAACAGGAGAGCGTCTGCCTCAATCATTGTTCTATAGTTTGGCCTTCTTGTAGTACTGGCCTGAGGGCTCCTAGTTCTTGTTTTTGGCAATCCATCTATGGATGCTTCTCTCCCTCCTGAGGGCAGATCATCCCCCATGTTATTGCCAATTCTGCCTCTCCTGAGACGTAGTCTGTCCCTATGTATGAAGTTGTGGCACCTAAAGCAGCTGAGTCATCCAAGTCACTTAGGCATAAATTGCAAAGTGGGAGTTCTACTGGTGGTTATCATATGTGGCATCTATAGAGGGCTGACAGAAATAAAGATAGTCAGGGTATAGGATGTAGGTGCAAATATTCATTATTTGCTTTTTGCTATTGAAGTATGCTAGTGTTATATTAGTATTAGTATTAATATTGTTATTATATTTTATTTTACTTAAATGAGGCAAGCTGACCGGGGGACAGGCATTACCAAAAGAAAGAAATGACATGAAACCTGAACAGAGTCAACTCCATCAAAGAAAGTTTTTCCACCTCTGGATCGGGACTCAAATTTTTCTGGTTACATCATGGGTAAGGTTTTCGTGTTATTAAACCTACTAACCGCCAATAGCTTCCTTTGGCTGGCACCCCGATTGATGTGTGAAGGGTGGGAATCGAACCCACAACCTTCAGGTTGGTAGCCGTACGCCCTTACCAACTCGCCTTCCACCCCCAATATTGCTATTATAACTATTATTAGTTTATATAAAGTTTTTCTTATTTTTCATTTTTTGCTTTTGATTTTGTTTTTCATGGATTTAATCTTTTTATTACATAAATTATCTTAAATTGTTTATATGTGATGGATGAACATAGCATTAACATGGTTAATAATTTATCTACTTTCCAGTTCTATGATTGTATAGGCATCAGCAGACAGTTTCCCTATCATTCTGAAATGTCTGATCTTTATGTTAAATAGTTTTTTCCTCTTTCCAAAGCCATGTTGGTCATGGAACAGGACACTCTCTTTCATATCAAACTAAAAAAGTATGCTATGCTGTCATTGATCAGTGTCATGATTTTTGATCTTCTTGGACAAGTTAGTTGAGTACTCTTTGGGTTGGAGTTTAATTAGCATGGATGTCGGAGCATCCAGAATGAGTTATTATCACCCTGTTTTTATTCTCTATACAGGAGTAGAGTAGCATTAGCAGGGCTGGGTACCTCCCATAGAGTAGCAAGAAGGGACTCTTCAGACCTCGGAGTGATAGCTGATGTTGTACAAAAAACCTGAGGTGTAGAGGAGGGATCTCCAGTCTGACAGTATGTCCATTGTAAGTTTTCTGAGTATAATTATTAAGGTCCCATTAACACACTCAACATTTTTGTTGGACTCAGGTTAAGTGTGAGGTCATTAGTGCCCTGTGGATCGCCAATAACACATTTAGCTTGGAGAGGACATGTGAGGTGAAGTTGGTCCAGGAGTCAATGAGTGTGAGCTGTGGGCAGCCATTCTATTGAATGGTGCAGTCCATTATAGATTTTGTGGCGGTTACTACCCCTAGGTCTCCTATTACTTGTGACTCTACCCATTTTGTCAAATTGTCTTTCACTACCATGATGTACCTGGAGCAATCTGCATCAATCAGTAAGGGCCCCATGATGTCAATGGGTCTTGTGTGCCATGCAAACTGGGGCTTCACTAGACGGTTGGAGGCCTTCTTGTGGAAGGGATTTTCATTTGCATTGGTTGCAACAGGGAATTGTTTGAAAACATCAAAATGCACTCTTTTTAAGTAATATCATGGTCACATGGATTATAGCATTTTACATAGACCTCCATGTTCTACCTCCCTAAGCACATTCATGATAATTTCTAGTCGGTAAGAGGGCTTCAGGAATCTTAATGTAGCACCATTGATCTTCTTTTATAGCTCATCAATTTTTCAGAAATTATCAGCTCTCATCCCATTCAATGCCAAATGACTTGAGGTGGTTCGTCAGTGTACTAACTGCTTTATATTTTTGTACATTAAGTCAGCAATGTCTGCAACTACAGTATAGAGTTTGTAGTTGCAATGAAAGTCATTGTTATGGTTCTTTGCACTGGGGCAAAGATTTATTTAAATTTGTACGTTTGAAGCTTGAGAGCCCACCATACGAGGTGACCCTCCAGCTCCTGAATATTCTATAACTAGCGCAAGAAGGCGTGGTCAGTCAAAACTTTGAACTTCACTCCATAGAGGTACACTCAAAATTGTTTGAACATGTAAATCACAGCAAAGCACTATCTCAAGATTACTATGTAGTTCTGTTTGTGGCATTTTAAACTTCAGCTGCAATAAAGACTGGGTACACCATTCCGTTACTATCCCATTGCAAAAGTACCACTTCTCTAGAAGAGAGGGAGGCATCAGTCTGCACAATAAATTCCTTCTTAAAGTTTTGTTATCGCTGCACTGGGGCATTGATCTATGCTATTGCAAGAGTGTTAAAGGCACTCTGACATAATCTTTCCACGTTATTGTGGAATCTATATTTAAAGTTCAAGTATTGGAGCCTCAATGCAGTAAAAGTTAGGTATAAAGCGTCAGTAGTAACTAACCATGCCTTAAGATACTTAACATCAAATATGTTACCTATCTAGGCCATCATAAAGTGAGTTATTATTAGTCAGCTGCGGCCCAAGTCCTTTGGCATCTACTATGAACCTGAGGTATTTTATCCAATTCTTTAAAAAGTGGCAATTGTGGTGCCTGATTTTTATTTTGGCCACCGCAAGTCTTTGGAACACCTCCTTTAAATGTTCTAAATGCAAAAAACGTCCGCAAGAAGACATTGATGTCATCAAGGTAGACGGGAAAACACAAAATCTTGAGTTCTCCTAGGATGGTTTCCATGGACCTCTGAAACATAGACAGGCGTTGCACATCTCTTTCAGCATTAGAATGGGCTAAACCCCTAGAAGTGATTATCATTCAATTCTATTTTCAGCTTCTAGAATCTCAATTTGCCAGTAACCATATATCAGGTCATGATGGAATAATGGGCGTCACCAAAGCAGTCTGATGCAATGTCAATTCTTGGCATCTGGTACAATTTTTTTGATAATGTTGTTGAGTTTTGGTAGTTGATAATCACTTAATTGGTCCCATCCTTCTTCTTGACAATCAACATGTGGAAGCCCAGGGGCTGGAAGGCTTCATCATCCCTTGCTTTAGTAGTTTCTCGATCTCTTCAGAAACAACTTCCTCCACAGATCAGGAACAGCGAATTGGATGGAACCTTATGGGGGCGTTGTCCCCTTTATTTAAACGGTGGATAATGATGAGTGCATATTTGGTCATAACGTCCGTGGTGAAGGTCTCTCAGTATTTTTTGAATAGAACCAGCACACAATCCTTTTTCTCCTTCAACAGCCCCAATAGCGTTTCTATTGGGACTAAGGCCAATATGCTGGTTGAAGCTTCATTGATGAGTTTAGGTGTTCTAGTGTTCTGAATTTTTGTAATCTGAAGACCCCATTGACAGGGGTTAACTGTAGGTACACTATTACCTGGTGGCTTTGGACTATCTACTGCCCTTCTGAAAGTTCACCAGTAACACTTTTATATCTCCGTGCCCTGGTAGTATCATACCTGGGGCCATGTGGGATTTGAGGCAGGATCTTGATAGGGTGAAGATTTCCTTATAAAATCCCTCAAGTCCATTTATTTCAAGCTCAGTCACAATATGAATTTACGCCAGGAGGTATCATTATAGTGCATACAGATATTAGAGGTAGCTACTTATACACATGTATTTGGTTACAAATGAGCTTAGTCCTATTTTTATAGTTGCTGGCAGAGGCGGGTATTATACCATCCTGGTATGCGAGGTTAACATGGCCAATGCGGGAAGGATCCTTTGGCACACCACTCGAGGTAAAATAAGCCAGGATCCATTGCCTGATAGTCTTAAATATTCCCAAAGCCATGCCAAATACCACGTTGAAGCGGCGCATGAATGCTTCTTAAATCAGCATGTCAAAGTTGTGGTTGGGTAACACAATCGCTGGCGCAGATATAGCAATTAAATAAACCAAAGAGGCAGCAAACTTTAAGCACCTTTTAAAATGGTGCATTCTGGCCCTGCCATATCAGATACCACCCAGTGTTTCACATTTTGTTTGATTGATAGTACATCCATAAGTTCGTTTATAGTATGTTAACAGGTGCGTTGGTGTCTATGATCACACGAATTTTGGACTTTGCCACAATAATATCACAATAGGTATAGTAAAAAAGGATCTTAATTGTTTAATACATTTGTATTTAGGGATAATATCTGTCCAGGAAGCGCACTATTCCAGTTTTAATCTTAAAATAATTCTTGGTGATTATTTTTATAGGTATGGTGACATTTATCCTTTGAGCAATGGCATATCTGATGAGGGTTGAAGATTTTCTTTTAAGTTTTTCTTTAGTATCTGTGTCACAATTCCAATATGGCTGGACAATAAGCTTGAAATTGCTAGGGCGGATTATTTTAGAATCTGCCAAACATGACATTGGGTTCGATCGTTTGAGTGCCTCAAGATGCGGCGATATTGGGATATAATGAGCTATTATTGGATCGCCTCCAGAATAAGGTGATAAGAAAAAGTCAACATTCAACAGATATGAATTAAAATCGCCTAAAATTAGGGCGATAAAGAGCTAAAAGAATAACAAGATTAAATTGAGGGGAATCAGCTGAGTAGAATAGTCCAAGCTATGAGACTGATATCATCTGAAGCTGCTGTATTAAAGTGAGATGGGTGATTGAGAGAGAGGTAGGTTTTTGATAAAAGAAAGAGTAAGCGGACTAGGAAGAATCCTCTATATAATTTACAATAAAAGAAATGTTTTCAGGGATATTGCTCCCTTTTGTTATACCTATTATTTTAAGTGTATTCAGAGAGGCCGACGATCTTCATATCATCAATCCAATTGCTCAGTGGGTTGACCCTGTGCAAAAAACCCTTACGGCATATCTTAAACAACTCCAGAAATTTTACAATGATCTGGAAGGCGTAAGGCTTCTGAATCTCCTGGAAGGCCTCCTATGCTGCTGCTTCTTAGCCTACAAGTGGGTCAGTACATTCACATCATCTAATGTTTGCTAATAAAGTATCTATTTAGTGGGGGATGCTGAGTCCATCATATAGCAGCTCCTTGGTTTCTGTAGGAATACTTGAAGCTAAAGTGACAAAGTTAAAGTGTCAATTATCTCCTTCACTTGGCATTTTCTCTGGTAATAATGGTTCTTCTGTATGACTTGGACTTACCACTTTGAAGGGTTTTGTACTGAAAAGTGTCCTTGTTACCCGAAGTTATGGCATGTCACTACAGAGGCATCTTATTTCTAATCATCATTAAAAGTTCTAACCTGAGTGTTGGAAGAGGGTCATAGGGGCGTTCATAGCAGGGTGCTTGGGGAGGGTGGCCTACAGATGTTCATTGACAGCTTCCTTTTTAAATTTTGGTGTCTGAAAATTGTGGCTAGTCATCGCATGTAGTTGGGGTCTTTGAGTAAAATTTTTCTTGCAAAACTGGGGCCGTCAAGTTGAAGTATTAATGGTGTGGTTTTACCTCCAAAGACATTGTAGTCTTAATGTTGGCTCAAATAGTATGCTTACTCCTACCAAGCTATGGGCTTACAAAGTGAATCAATTGGAAAACTACATCAGGGTCTCGTTCTGTTGATGCCCAATAGTCATCCAGTTGACAATTTATTGAGTTATTTTTTCTACAACCCTGAATAGTCTTAGCACAATTTCTTAATTTCCTGGTATGTGACAGAGATGTCCCTCTAGTAGAAAGTGACCTAGTCAGTGGTCTCAAAATTGTAAAGGGATATCTGTAGCTTTCCTTAAGATGGTGTGAAACTCATACTATTACAAATTAAGAGCACTTAAAAATATGTGCATGTTTTCACTCAATTAAATGGAGGCAGCTTATTAATGCAAACACTTTCATTTCGCTCTGAGATGCATTAACTTTGGCGAACTGAGTTGCCTCCTGCCTGGCTAACGTTGCACCAATATGAGGAGTGTACTTGGGTCAGGAGGCGGAACTTGAGTCTGCTGCAGTTTGTTTTTTTGGGGGGTTGGAGGTTCATCAGTCAGTATTACTGTGTACCAGAGGGATCACTCTAGGAAATGAATATTATTCATCTTTGGAGCCATCACTGTCCAAAACCAGGCTTCATCACAATCAGGAAAATAAGAAGTTTTTTGACAATTCCTCATTTTTACTATGACTATACTGATGACGCCCTTTTTTGGCATCTCATTTAATTTCGTCAATCTCATGTTGCAAGTCCCAACGGTATGCCTTTTTCAGCTTCTAGATACCACTTAAGGCTTTGAAGATGCTTGACTACGTCATTAAGGGTTCCTTTCAGTCAAGAATTCTGGCACATGATATTGCAGATTTGGATGGAAGCATTATTAAGCTGGTCCACGAGGATGTTCATTTTCAAGTTATCTCTTTAATGAATTGATGCAAAGTATCCAAATTGGTCTTATACTTAGTGTGCTTTACCAATTTAGTGAACAAAAGGGGTAAGGAACTGGCTCAATTTGGTGCTACTGAGTGCCTCTATTCAATCATATTGGTCTAAGAATTGTTCATTATCAGAAGATCTGAGGAATGTGGTATTTTTTGGTTTCAACTGTTTTGTGGTTATTCAATTCTCCACGAAATTGGCTGGTTGACAGCTACCAAATCCGAGTGGTCAGTGACATGCCATTCCCAAAGAGTGACGCAATACTTGGTGCGCACAACAGCCTATTTTATTCCCTTCACCCAATGAGTCACCACCTGTATAAAGCGCTCAGTATTATCCCTCATCGAGGTGATATCTCTAATTTATTCTAAAGTAAGGCCTTGACGGTTCAAGATTTCCCTTATAATTCTCAGGATCTCCTGATTCAGCTGAGGCCCAATGACCCATGCAGCCATTTGCTTTGGTATTGCAAACATTAACTTGCACAACCACTCCTCTAACCTCCATGTAAGTTTGATAAAGGCGCTCCAGAAGAAAATATATATTGTTATATTAGGCTTTACCAAATCTCATGACGTCACCAAATTTGCTGTTGTGGCATGACAGCACTTGCAGTAGATGTTAGATTGAAGGTTGCAAGTATGTGAATATGTAATATAGAACCCTTCTCTGGGAGTTGAGACGTCTCATGAGGCCAGTAGTGCTAGCGTCTAGATAGGACATGTACAGCTCGTTACGCTGAGCTTTGTCCCTTTGGTAAAAACATACTATGAAGTTCTCTACGGTATCTCCATCATAGAGGCGGTGCCCTCAAAAGAGCCACTCCATGATGTGGTGGATCTTCTCAGGGATAACATTAGTTGATATGTAATGGCGAGCTGACTCCAGCTTCAGAAATGATGCAAGTTGTATCTCCATTGGATTTTAAACTGGGTCAGATGGAGTGCTCACTGTGAAAAGGAAAGGTTCCTCATTCAAGGTCTCCATGGGAAAGCCGATTATACTTTGCTCTAAAAACCCACAAAGTCTTAACAGTGGTAATTAGGTTGTTTTTTGGAACCGGTATTGGCTCAATATATGGCTGTTGTTTTGGGTTGAATCAATAGACCACTGTAGTGAGCACAAATATCAATTTTATGGCGGATAGCATTTATAAATAAGTATAATCAGGCAGAGGGGTGTACAGGATCTAGATACCACGGATGCAATATAAATAATATCTGTCTCTTGAGATATTATAAAAATATGAATGAAAACAATAAGTGTATAGATATCTTTATTTATTGATAGAGTTGCACTACAACCCAGTCCAAGAATTCTCAATGGGTTATTCTACACTAACAGTGTTGCACTGTTGGTTAATCTTCCAAAGGTCCCCTCCTCGTTTCATCATTGACATTCTTATGCTTATTTCAATAATCGCTCTACTGGCACCATTTTAAGCCCCAGCGTAGTGTTTTACTACATACGCCATGCCGCTGAGTATTATTTCTTAAACTAACTGGTATTCCTCAAGATTTGACCCTTTAGTGGTTTTTCCATTTTTATCTTATATTTTATAGGCTAAAACGTTTATCAAAAAATGACATTAAATCCCATTAGATTATTATATTTTTGTTGGGATTTCAAAAGATAGCCAATGATCTATTATTTAAAAGTTTATGATTATTATCCAGTTATATTAAATTTTCTGACAACAGTTAACTCTTAAAGAGCCCTATAAACGCGTCACCTGTATATCATGGTAGAAGTATCCAATGAGGCAATGAAAAAGGCAATCGTGGCCTCAAGGAAGTTGTGCCTTTTTATTCAAGTGTCTGCTAGCCTTGAAAGGCTACCCTTTTTTATGAGAAAAGCTGGGTGAGTGCAAAAAATTCTGACAACTGTAAGGAATTTTATAAGCATTTAACAAATCCCACCCTGATGCTACTCGCCCCCCAGAAGATAGTAATCCTCCTCGCCATTAAGCTCCACCAGTTGGCACAAAATTACGCCTATACCCATTTTCAGGAAAAATGTTCATCCTGTCTCAAAAAAATGGATAATTTAATTCCAGATGATCATCACCTCCATCTCATAACGAATAATCTATCACAGGATTAATAAATGGCCTAAGCTCTCAAGTGGAGCCTCTCTCTCAGATCTGTGATTTAACTCATGTTGTAGATGAGCAATGGGTTACTGATCTAGAAATAAAGAAATCCATCTTCTCTTCCCAATTTTGTTTATAGTTTTTAAAAAAAGGATTGAAGGGGTGTGCAGGGAGATGGTCTAGTCTAGGGGCATCCGGCTGGTCCCTTGAGCTCATCCCAGCCATGGCCTGGTTCATGCCCATATTTAAAAATTGCCTAATCTGGCTATAACACCATAAATACCTAACTCGCCTGATAGGTAAGACTGAGTTTTAATGGTATAGCAGATCATTAATTAAACTCAAGGTCATTCACACGAACCCTCAATTTTTGTTTGATCAATTCCTTGATAGAAAGGTTTCCCACAAAACTGGTGGCAATGGGTCACCTGTCCAGATGAATTTATCTAAGTTTGGTATCACTACCTGAATTACTCTTTGATTTAGGGAACGCACTATTAAATTTTTATGATTTGATCCAAACCTATTGAAGCCCCTCCCAACCTACTGCACCCTTCTCAACCTACTTAAATAATTCTTTTATTCAGTGGCCAGGTGCATACCAGTACTTAAGCTCACTTCCAATTTTTTCCTCAACTATAAAATCAACCCCCCTCCTCAGGGTAGGTTGCCAGTTTAAGTCTTATTAAAATTCCATTTTGATAAACTTATAACTTAACCAACTTCTTTATTTTTTTTGGAGCCCGCCCTCCACCCTATAATGTTAGAATCTTAAGTAAATATAGAAACATTAATATAATATCTGCACCCTCTGCCACTGCCTCCCGAGTTTGATCCCAATAATGGACTATGGGTAGGGGACGATTTTGACTGTGTTGGTTTTGCGCACCAATGCCCTGAACTGAGATAGCGAATAGCAAAGGCGGTCCATGGAGTTCCTGGCCTATCATACACTGCGCATGGAGGTTTTCCAGGTTTTATCCTCCTTTCCCATTTTCTTCACTTCCCTAATCAGTGCGGTATCATCCTCAGGTCAGCCCACCTTGAATAAAAAAAATATAATATCTGCAAAATGTCCTATATTTTGAAGCAGATATCTTATTCCATTGATCCAGTAATGTTCTCCACAGTAATTGAACTTGTAAAACTGCTTTTAAAAACCATTGCCAGTCTGTTGCACATGCTGCGCACTTCTGAAAACACGTTTAAACTTTCCAATCTTGCACTAACTCGGTGTAATATGGTTAATTTATGTCCCTATATTCCTTTAATCCATTTTTATTATAGCAATAACAGCGGGAACTACAAAGAATTGTCGCCCTCCCAGCTTTTCCAGCCACAGGGGTTGCCCAAGTAAGACCTGAGGTTTCCCTGTTATAGCCTTACAGCTTGTTACGGGTGCATCTGGTATGTTATTTAACCAATTTACTCATCATTTAATCCCATATCACATACAACTACCTTGTCTATAAGTAATTTGGGCCCTTGGCATTCTGGGCCACTCACTGTGCATTAACACCCACTTTGTTTGGTCAGTCCTGTTTAATCAGCTCTAACCAGTAAACTTAATGTTAATATTAGTTTAATCTATTGACCTTTATTTATTTTCAAGACTTTTAATGCACATTTAAAACATCTTATAATATTTAACCTCCTAATAAGGCATGCCTCAAGCTAATGCCTTATATTTATCCTTTCTTTCAGCTCAAGTTGCAATTCCTTGGGCATAAATTCACTAGATGAATGATTTAATTACTTCCAGACAAAGTCGCTGCAATTGAAAAATAAACTCCCAAAAAAATCTTAGGAATATATAAGTACTCATCAAGAATGGTGGATATAGGGCTTAATTTTTGAGAGGTTTGATGGTGCTATTTCCCAATATCTTTGATAGTAAATACTTTTTAGGTCTAAGACCTTTGACGTTTTTTATTTTTTTAAGTAGGGTGACCAAGTCTTTCCTAGTTTCTAACAATTAGAGTATCATCTCATGATAAGAGGAGAAGTGACTTTTTATATAAAATTTCATCAGATGGAGATTAGCCTAAAAGGCGCAACTTAATTAGAATATTGAGGTAAATATATGTTATAGAACAATATAAACCCACATAAGGTAAAACAAATAATTATTAAGGTGGATATCTGAATGGGAGGCTTTCATTAAGTAGCATATCCAGATTTATGAATGCCTTTGTAGCACAATTATTATAAATGGGAAGGTATTTTAATTGACTTAATAAGATAAGGCTCAGTATCATTTAAGCTGATCATTGGGCAGAATTTAAATAAATACCCTTTTGTGGTACTTAACTTATCACCTTGTAAACAACCCAATGGAGACTGTGGCCTCATAATCTGATGATCAATTACTTTAGCTAATTAGGATTCCATTCTGTGTACTTTTTTTGGCTCAAGAACTGGAGATGTTTCAGTATCAAGTTGAGCTTTATTAGTTTTTAATATTTATAGCAAATGAATGGGGTTTCTTTTACCCTTTTGTGGGCCTAGGCATCAATTCTCTAAAAGGATTGATTAATTTACTTCTTCCCACTATGCCTGAAGACCTGGTAACAACATCACCTCCTTCAAACATACTGTCAGAAGAATACTGACATAAAAATTAACTATGTACTTGGTTGAAAGTAACTCCAGTTTTTGTAGACTTTTTTGAGTATTCCTCTCCATGATTTTAGGTTACTATGTATAATCCTTCCCAAATGGAATCTAATTGTTCTTCACATGGGCTTAGAGGTTTTGATAGTATAAAACTAAATCAGAAATTTCAAAAGCGAGTTAAGGATGCTAATTTGCATTCACTGAATAGCCTCTATGGTGACTGTTATGGTCAAATTCATCATTGTACCAGACTTGAAGGTGTATAAATTTAAATGGTAATCTTCTTAACACTTTTTCAGGCTTTGGTGCTATCACTGGTAACTTCTACCAATAGGGCTTAAATACCATGTTATCATTCATATAAGCTCTGATGAAGACTTTTAGATAATACAATGTAAATTTATCCAATAATACATCAACGCACTTTAAAATATTGGTCCTAATTTAAGGGAAAAGAAGTAGCCGTTTTCCTTAGTATTGAAATTAAAGTTACATTTGCTTAAATACATTTCCATTTGTTGGGTTTTATGGCGCTTAGAGGAGTTGTTTTGTTCTCATCCTTGTTGCTAAGATTAATAAAAATAATAAAGTAAAGATTTTCCTGATATCACATAGCAATACCTGTGGGCAACCTTGCCTAGTAAATACATACTGATATAAGAAGTTGGCCTTGGCCTTGTCAGTTTTTGAAGGAGATACAATTAATTTAACCGACTTTGTGAAGTGATCAAAATACAAGTATATATCAAATTCATTCTGGTTGAATTGAAAAAGTGGACCTATAACCTTTAAACTGATGGTTTAGAAATGCTGCTGAGGGGCCATTGGATGAACTTTTACTTAGCCTAGTGTGGATTTTGCTTTTGACAAGATATGAAGGCATCTAAGACTTCCACTACAGAGTCTTGAATTCCTTCCCAGAAGTATCAATTATTGATCCATTTATACGTTTTTCAGGATCATACATGTCCTAAGGTATTCTGGGCTTCCATAAAAATTTGTACAGGTTTTAAAGGCTATAAATAAGGCAACCTGTCAGTTATGATTTTCATTCAATAAAAGGTCAAGAACCTTAGTTTTTTGTAAATTTCATTTCAAGATCTTATGAACTGGTTCATCCTCATCCTTCCTTATGTTTGGCTTAATTTTTAGATCTTATAACCGTTCAGCTTCACTGTTATACAAATGGAGTAGGGCAATATGGTCAGTCCACTATAATAATGTGCCTCAATCCTGCTCATTAGACTATACTCTTGTCATAGTGTGGAAGTTTTAGAGCCCATTTTGGGTATTCCTATAGGTTTTTAATATTCTGAACCCACTTCAAAAAAGCATGGTCATTAACAACTGTTAAATCTTTACTGGTAAGGAAGGATTGGAAATGTTTCACAGCAAGCAGAACTCCTAGGAATTATTCTCCATGTCACTTTTTAGCGCTCAGCCTATAAAAGTGTATTGTTGTAGTAGGACACAGATCGGTGATTCTTCATCATCTAGTTGCAAGAATTGCCCCAATGGATAGATTGGAGGCGTCTATAATAAAATAATGTCTTCCGGTTGTCAAGATGTTGCAAAATTAGTCTTTCTTTAATAGATCTTTCTTAGTCTCAAATCTGGTCTTTTATAATCCTCATACAAAAGGTGTATTTTTGGCAAGTAAGCAAACAAGAAGTTTGGAAGTTGAGTGAAATTGGGGATAAAATGATGAAAATACCCCATCATTCCTAATAATACCTATATATATCTAAGACTCTTTGGTTCAGGAACCTCAGATTTTACTACAACTTTTTTAGGGGTTTAATCTCTTCCTCACAATATATCATATCCTAAGTGCTTTTATCTTTTTTTGAAAAAAGTTACAATTACAGGCTTAAGTTTGATGATGTTTTCACATATTCGCTGGAAAACTGACTAGAGGTGGTTAAAATGATAAGTAAAGGCTTTTGAGAATACCATTATATCATCTAAAATAACAATCATACAGCTCAGTTTAAAATCTTGCATGATGTGATACATCGCCCATTGAAATGAGGGAGTTGCAATACATAATCTTTTGAGGAAGCCGGAAATGTTAAAATAGCCTTTACATTTATATCAAGGCGCACTTCTTGGTCTCATGGAGATAAAACATCTGAAAATGACCGCTAGTGAGGTCCATTGAAGAAAGAAATATGAGCTGAAGAGTTAGGCCAGAGCATCATCAATTCATAGAATCTATAGTTTTTCTTCTTTGTGAGGCTTTTTAGCTTCTTTTAATCCATCACTATTCTGTGACCACTTTTTTTTGTTTATAAGTAACAGTGGGGACGATCATGGACACTTGAAGGACACAAGTAAGCCTACATCCAATAGTTATTTTTTAGCTCAGCCTTAATGTATTTATTCTTTACCTTCAACTCCATTATAACTTCAATTTTAATGGTGTTAGATCTCCTATTTCAATGATTTTTATTCAGCTCTTTATATGACTATAATCGTCATTTGACGTGGATAAAACATTTAATAAATTTTTCTTGTAGCTAGTGCACTTTATCAAGCTCCTTCTTATTAACCTTATTAGATATTTAAGCCTGATGTATGGCATAAAAATATTGACGGGTAGGCCCAAATCAATTTAATTACAAAAGATGTACATTGTAAACTTCTATAATTGGAATTAACTATTCTATTTTAATCTACTGGCAATTATATATTAATATTTCGCGATTTGCCAGGTTTTCAAGTAGTAACTCAATTAACCATTCATAATCTGGGTTGAGGACACCTGGTAATACTCTTGGTTCAACTCTTGACCCCTTTAATGTTAGTGATTTGTGATAGGCAGTTTGGGGTTATTTTCAGGGTTATGTTGGTAGAAATCACCCTTTTTCTTATCCTAGTTTACTTTTATTTTCTAAGTAGCATAGAATGTCATTCCGTCTGCTGAATCTATGAATCAGGAAGATTTTTTATTTTTTCCAGAGGTAGAATGACGTGAAGGTAAAGCGCAAACTGGGTACTCAAACAGACAAGAGTATTTATTATTGCTGGAAACTATATTATATAGCACAAGGTGAACTTCATAATAGATTAAAGATACCCTTCTTTTATACTGATAACTTCTTCATACACAATTATATATTGCATCCTTATAAGCATGTCATATTGGCTGTTGTCCAAAGTGGTTGCAGGAGTTGAGAAAAGTTTGCAATTTATACTGGTAAGGAAGATTAAAAACCTATTGCTTTTATGTTGTCTAACCTGAAGTGCTATACTCTTGGGTATACTCGAGTTTTGGGGTGAGTTTAATTTTCTAGATAAGCTGAGATTAGATAAAGTTAATTGGCGTTCCAACTATCCAATATTGCCATTTGTCAGACCTTTTAAATTACCACTTTTATTCTAATTTTTTCCTCCAAACTTTAGCAGTATGTCCAAAATCTTTTAGTTGGAACGTTTCAAAGAGCTTTCCACAGTCTTAGGATATTTATTCTTGATTTTCACTAGACTGTGTATGTTCTTTATGGTTGGATCAATAATACATGGAAAAGGTCAGAATTACTGACCGTATAAATTAACCTTAGAGACCCAGTGACTTGATTGAGGTAGATGTTCTCTGGGACTTGGTCGTCATCAATATATTTTGGCCTATAAAAAATCCAATATGGCAATCTCAGCGGGTGTACCCTATAATATAATAACTCCCATCTACATAACCCCCCTCAAGGGCCATCACTAGTATAGAACTTAATGCACGTGAGGTGATAAATTGATTTTCTTCGGTTTCAGGTGCTTTAGGCTGGTTGACTTTATAGGTTCTGACCCTAAGATGAACTCCCTTTTCCCTGCTCAGGTGGGCAGGGTTCTTCATGAAGCATTTACTTTTGGAGTTGTAAGTCTTTATGAAGTAGTTGCACTTGAGCTTCTTCACCTTCTTGGGTTTGCTCTCCTCTACGGTGTAAACTATGACTTACATGGAAGCCATCTGGGTGATTTCTGCCTATGTATATCAAACACATTAGCAAAGGTTCCTTTATGTCTAGAACAGGGTTGAAGCTTCATTTTCCTGAAGTGACGTTCAGGGCAAGTAAGGACTACTAAGTAAACCAGCAACAACGGCAGCTTTATCATCATCTAGTGTGGCTTTTTTTAAAAGGTCGTTAGTGGTTAAGCCTCAATATAGAAGTGAACCTAAAGTCCACTAGGGGTTCTGTTTGGCATAGTGCAATCAGCATGAAAGCCCTTTTCTTCATCCTTAAGCTTTGTTTGTACCAAATTCTTTGATAAGAACTTCTTTCACTTCACCACAGAATTTAAGTTGTCCATGTAAGGTACCATACCTCCTGCGCCATATGTCTTAAACAAGGTAAGATAAGTTTTACCTTTTGATGATCAGTTGTACCTTCCATTTTGGCCTCATAAATGTAGAGGAAAGATGCATTACTTTATTCTACAGGTGTAAAATTGTCATTTAAGGTAGGATTGAAGGTAGTGGCTTCCACTCTCTGACATGTATTCTAGGAGCTTCTTATTCGGTGATATTGGTACAATCATTGCTCTGATAATTTTGTCAAAAGAGTCAGAGAATTTTCTCTGGTAAAGGGCTGAGATGCTACTCCAATTCACAATGGTAAGTCTGGATGTTTTGATTCACACTTCCAATAGGGCAGGTTTTCTCTTGAAGTTACACTAAGTGGAGTCTCTCAAAAAAAGCAATAAATTTAAAGTAAAACATGCTATATTTTGACCTACTTTTTAATATTGAAAGGATGGGATATTTATAGGCTTTGAAACAGCTCGTAATCTATTTGAGCTAATTAATCTCTGCACAATCAAATCTTCAATCAATTGATAAGGATGAGATTGACCATTCATAAGAACCTTAATAGATTGAGATATTTTACACTCTCCTTTTGATGGGGCCGGGTAAATCAAAAGAGTAGAATTTTCAAAGACATGAGAATACACTGAAATCCCAACAGTAAGCATTAAAGTGTGACATCTAGCAAGCCAATACATCTTTATAGAACAACCTTATCATTCTCCATATTAACACGGATGTTAAGAGTATTGATGTGTTGATGAGCGCTATAATGGAAAATTTAAAAGAGTTTGTTCTCATCTTTTAATACTTCAATGTGCCGGTTCAAGTCCTCCTTAATCTCAGGACATTCATTGCTATTAGGAGGTTTGTTCATCTTGGCTTTTAATTCTATCGTGAGAGTACTTTAGTGTTTCTCAGCTTCAATGTTGTAACAATAAATCTGGTTAATGTCTTCACAGTTAGGTGATTTACTCCTTTTATCTTTCTACAATTTGTTAAGTCACTCAGCAATTGAGAGGGTAGCTACATGTGTTGGATGCGGTATAAGATCCTCTCAACACAGGCTACTCAGCTAATATTTTTCTGAGGTACTGACTGAGCTTCTGAGGTTTTCCGGGCTTCAAGATCATACATTAGTCTTAAGGCGAGCTCTAGTTGGATTTTTGGAGCTTAATTTGTTCTACCTTGTTAGGATAACTAGTAGAAACATGAGTCGCCATTTAACCATGGTCTTTGACATCTTACTTTTGAAGCTCTTGGGTAAAATCGTCAAGTAGTTTCTGGGTCCATACATTAGACTTCAATTTGTCCTTTATAATGGAGATTTAAAAACTTCTCCACATAATTGTTAGCATTGTAATCCTGGTCCCCATTTGGTTATAAAATTAAATGATATAGGAACAATTTGCTTTGATCTGTTAGTGGATGTACCCTATACTTTGAGATGCTAAGATATATACCTGTTCATAGGCCATTCTCAATGACCCTTAGGGTATTTATGTAAAGATGAAGTTCCTTGTTATAAAATCATAGTAGGTGCACTATATGGTATAGAGTTAGTGTAAAAAAATGCAACATGTAACAGAATAGATTTTTATTTGAACCGTATGTCAATGGTAGAGAATAGATTCATATAAATTTATGAGAGATTTACCCATGGCGGGTGCCCTTTTGTGGCTGGCTCTTTCCCCTGGGTTCATGGTTCCTTGAGTTAAGTCTCAAACACTTCATCAGTAAACAGATTAGGCGTCAAAATTCTGGGATCTCATTAAATTTTCTTGTACTCCTTCAAATGTGACTAGGGCACTCTTACCATTTGGTCATCATTTTCACTGTTTCCGTTGTACACCAAACATGTTACACTATTTATAGGATTTTCTTCCATATAGAAATCAAGCAGATTTCTTTTGTTAAGCAATGGGTGTGCCCCCTGTAATGAGTAACAGCCTGTAAGGCTTCTTTTTTAGAGAGGCTCAATGGTCTATCCCTAGGAAATCCTACAGTCAGCTCTTTTTCAAGTCAAAAGACTTTCAGAAGTATTAAATTTATTTTTAGTGGGTAAATTAATTCTTGTGTAGATCACAACAACTAGAGTATCTTTCCTAAAGTAAGAGGCAAAGGAACTAATGAAGTAAAGTCCAAGTAGAGATTACATAAAAAGGCCCCGCCAAGGATCACTTTTAACATTTTTGCTGCCCTAGAAACTTAAATACTTTAGAAAAGCAACTTATAGTATAAAATATGGCGGTAAACCGTACAAAAGATCCCGTTAATGCAAGAATGACAACCAAAACCCCTTCTAGAATGTACAGCAATTAATAGTTACCAACTTGTGCGTCTACCAGGACCAATAACTTTTCAGTCAGCAGACGCTAAGGTAGATGCCACTGTATAATACATTAATATAAGTTTGCAGATCTGACAATTCATCCAATGAGCCTACTTTTCTATTCCCTGCCTTGATTAAGGTTAACCGGGTAGAAAACGTTTAATCAAATGTTTTCTCCAACCAATCAGTTCTAACAGCCTAAACTACAGTTGATACAGTTACCACCCATGGAAATGATATGTGCACTAATCCACCAACTTCTCAAGCAATAACAGTCAAAACTTAGCAAAAAAGATATATATGATGGGACAGATGACCAAATTGACCACATCAAAATCCCTCTTTGATCGCTGGAAAGAACTAAGGATCAAGCAGATAGAGGAGACCCTCCAAAGAGGCAAATCTTATTACTTGAGTAACCACTAACTACGTTGATTAGTTTGACAACAATCTCAAAACTATTTAATTGGAACAATCCTAATTTAATGAGAATCTGTCGCATTGACATACCAAAACCTTGTACTCATGACGGGAACCTGAAAGCAGATGTCTAGGGAAGCCAATGAAATCCTGGCGCCCCTGAATATGACATCGGCTTATGAGGTCCCAGCAGCATCAACCCAAACAAGGACTGAGCACAAGGGAACCTGATGACTACCCCCAAAGCTCACCCACACTGCGCCTTCAGTGTCAGCACAGACCAAAAACAAAATGTAAAAAACGCCTCTGGGTCCTAACAGAAATGCCTGACACCTACTCCACCCTTTTACTAGCAGTCCGCATATACTATGGCAACAATTCCATTGAGCTCTACACCTAATTCTACTTTAGTTACTTCAGGAAAATTGCCAAGAACTTACCTGTTGACATACCATCCACAAGGTGGTGGAGGGCCAAAACTTCAATTAGGGTTTCACGAGCTCAGTGGATGCTGACAAGGCTGTGGCCACCAAATTGTCATCCCACAAGGTTCCTTTCACATTACAAAAACTAGGACAAACCTATTAAGATCTGTGTGCCCTTCTCAAATCTATCAACCACATGTTGATCTGGAATAATTAAAACTCCCCCTCAATTGGGGAACAATGAAATTTGGCTCATTTCTCTCAGTAGACTTTAGAGTGCTAGTGTACTACGCTCTGCCTTAATGAGCTCATGCCGCTAGAACATTGTTCATCCTGAAACCCATGCTCACCTGCAACTTAGAAATTATACTGCAGGTCGCAGTCATTGGATATTGCCTAAGATCTTTTTTGTGGATCCTGATCAAGCATGGCCCCGTTGCTCATGATGCAACAACATGGATCATCTTTATGGAGGCTGCACTGCATGTAAGCAATCCTTGTTGACCAACAGACAGCCCTCATTTTGGGCTAGAAGATGTCTCATACAGTGGCAGCATCAATCCCTCAACTGACCCATTAGGTTCTGGTAGAGGAGAAGTCTCCATTTTCCCTCCATGAAGAAGTCAAAAATTTTACAGCCAATGGTGCACGGATACCCCTTAGGCTTTTACCCTTCTCCCAGTAGGGACACCCTCCAATCTACCATTCCCATCATCAGCACAAAATAAGCGCAAGCCCTAGAACCTGTCATCCTCTCCAGCAGATACAACCTTGTGGGCCACACCCCAGCGGATCTCCCCTAACCAACATAGTCAGAGATACCCACGCCTCCAAGTCACCAAATACTTCCACTGATGAAGGAATCCAGGAGCGCTCCGCTTGTGGCATACCCCCCAGCTCAGCAGGCCACCCTCTGACTTCGCAGGTCACATCTCAGACCTCTTTATTGGTACTGGTGGAGGTACATATGGATTCAGTCAGCTCAAGAAGAAGCCTTGATGGAGAAGCCAGGAGAAAATTGGATGGGCCCTTCCAAGAAAATGGAAAAGGTGGCATCCTAAGTTGGCTTACCAGATCCTCGCCCCATTCCACTTAAAATGACCCCCAACCCCTAGGCGCACCGCTCAGATTTCCGCCAAAAGTCAAGCTCAGGGACTTTAAAAAAGCCGCCTCATGTTTTATAAAGAAGTGAAAACTCCCCCTAGTATGTGGAGGGGCAACCTATGAGTCCTTATGGGGTCTCATAATTCGGCAGTCCATAATTATTAGAGGACTGTGGATTACAAGTATATAGCTAGCCTTCTCCACACTCTAAAGTAAGCTAGCATGGATATCTCAGCCGTCCAAGAGCCCCAATGTTTCCCTCTGATATAGAAGCATGAAACAACCAATTTTAAAGTAACTTGTATTGGATGGGCCATGAAGCCCACATAATCCTAAGTCTCCAGGTTATAACACGCTCCATTTTAAAACATTTTGACAATAGCATGATTTTTCCAAAAAAGTTGTCAACCCTCACTTCTAACTTTCTGTGGAGAACATTCACTTGCCAAATGCATGCCAGGAGCAGGACTGACTACTAGAAAAAATCACACGCCTCCAGATCCCATTAAACATGGTGTTGATGGGCATTTTAACACCGCGCTGAGTCAGCTTCAGAACACTATACCCCCTTCTAAACAGTAATGACAGGCACCGCAGTCTCCAACGCTTCCTCCACATCAGCGGATATTCTGATGCTCTCCCCCTCCACATCCAGACAAAGCTTTATGACTCAGATCTGGTATGAGGAGCGAAAGTTCAGATATGTTGCTGAACCAACATGGCCCTAGTCATCCCCAGCCTGATCTGTTTTGTCTCCACTCCCACAACGCATGACACCCCTATCAGTGACCATCCTTCTAACACAGTGGTCCACACGACTTTTTTTCCCGTTGTGCCATTTTTTCCTAGGATCGCCCTAGAGCTCCTGAAAATCTCCTTCATATACAACAAACTGATTGCAGTCATCCGTTATCCAGTATCCGCCTCATCGCCCCACTTGCGCACCCCTCAAGACAATTAAGCAGAGACTATATCTATGATTTTGAGAGTTGACTAAAACTGTGCAAAAGCCCAGATGACTATGGCTTACACCAAGGTCAGTGAGTTTATCATGACTAAGGAATCAAGAAGAAAACTATCAGACCATGTTAAAATCTGGGAGCTAAACTCTTATAAAGATTGTAGCTTACTTAAGCTCCTTTATATAACTGCACAAATTTCTTGGTAAATTGCATTGATTTAAAAAGACAGAACAAAATGGGGCAATAATAGTATGAAGACCATTATTTAACATGATTGCTCTTAAAGCCACGTTGGGTTTAAGGACCAACGCTAAACAGGTGCTTCTTTCTCTTGAAGCTATCTTTGTACTGTTAATGAACTCTTCCCTATCCTCATCACGCATATCCAGGCAGAGATCAGATAAAAAAACCAAACAATAAAGGATATCCAATCCTTACACTCATATCTAAAGAGTAAAGTATACAACTAATGTATAAATAAAAGATTTTCTATCAAATTAATATCTGCTTTTTTATGAGAGTATTAGGGGGGTTTATAGTGCAACAGGCGTTAATCTTTTTAGCTGCTTACTAGATATTAGTTAGTTATTCTTCTAAGTTTTTGCTCCTTGAAATTGACTTCTGAATAATTTTGGGTTCCTTTGCCTTAATTAATGTCCAGTAGCGTAATCCTTGCAATTAAGCAATCATTTATTAGTATCAGGAGCTGGACACTGATTCCATAAGGGCCGTGTTGCCTCATTATTCCTACTACCACCAAAACAAGCGTTAAAAATGGTTTGGTAAGTTTTACAAACTACTTGATTGTTTTATTGATACGATTCATTATAGAAATCCAACTATTAGGTGTTAATCCCTAATTGAATAACCTACTTAATACTGTCTTTGATAAGCTCAAAAAACATGAAACAATTTATGAATTATATCTATTGATTATATACAACTAATAATTTAGCCATAAATCATTGCCAAATACTACTTTTAAAATAAATGATTTAAATACTTAATCTTTTTTGTGGAATAGATATTGTGGTCAACTAAAATAAAACAACCCACACCCTCCCCACAATAGTTGGAAGCATGGGAAGCTGCCCAGGAGGCGTATATCATTGAAAACACTACTCAAGAATAACGGGTAAGAACTTCAAGTCGTCGAATTACTACACATAGTAGGAACGCCTCAACTGATTCTTTTACTTAAAGCAAAACTCCCGCTCAAGATCTCAGGAGACTGGAGCCCAGAAGTTGAGGAGTGCCTTAACCATAGTCAAAGATGAGATCACAACTGAGCTCAAAAGTACTACTCAATCCTGTTTCAGGAATCTAGGTTATGCCCAGAAGATGTTCACAAGTTCATCAAATGGTCCTCAGTAAAACTAGTTGACCTCTTAGTGGATGATGAACTACCTGCACCTCTCACACTGCAAGAAACATGGAGATACTTTTCAAAGCCTCACACCTGAAGACTCTAGACCTGTATGGCTTTCATCTGAGGTGTACCTATTGTATTCCATAACTGCCATGGTTGGAAAATGTCATCATAATCGGGACCAATGTTAGGGACAAAGCTGCAGGTCATGAGGCCAAGAAGGTGAAGTTGGCAGGCCTTCCTGACCTCAAACATACCATAGATCAATGCTGGGTTAAGGCGAATATGCCCAGGTTGGTCCTATGGATGCAAGAGAAGTTTGGCCCTGCTAAGAGCAGGAGCGTTGAAACGAACTAGCTTTGTCATAAATAAGTTCACTTCAGTTTTTAGGTGAATGGGTCTCAAAACCTGTTCAGGTTTCATAATTTCCAGCTCGGGTCATCTGCTCCTACAATCAATTACCCAAGTTCAGTCTATTACCAAGTACAGTGTATTGCCTGATGAAAGTGTGCGCCTATTGGTGTACCTCAGCTTAGACCTGCTTCCCTTGATTGATCGTTTTCCCAAATTCTCTTAAATTTCTCATGTCAAGACCAATTTCTCTCGTTGGTCAACTTCCCTTATAATAGAACCCCAGGTAAGTAAACCGTTTTATATTTATTTATCTTGGATGATCCTGTGTGGATCTCTTTGAGGAGGTCTCATGCAACGTTAACCATTTAATTTTAACAACGCTAAATCTATCCATCTGTGCACTGTTGAGCCACCCAGGCTCCCTCCAGCCTCGGGCGCCTATACCATATTACTCCATGCACCGCATTGCTCCCTTTTGGTTCCTACCTCTAATGATAACCATATTTTACCTGAGTTATTCTAAATCAAGCACCCTCTTATGGGCTCTAATAACTTTTGTATTAACAACTAGTTCCCTGGTGATGGCCCTGTGCACCATGCACTACCACGCTAGTAAAAGGAGAGTTATATACACTCTCCTTACATTAGTGAACCAATCACTTGACTTTATGTGCATGAACTTTTTCCGTGTAAAGCTTTCATAAAGTGCAAACAGTGTGCGTCAGCTGTTGGCCACAGCTGCGGTGGGGCTCACCACTGTTTATTCTTTCCCCAAAGGTTGGAGCATCTTGGCGTTATTTTTGCTTCCTCTGACTGGAAAGTACCCACCTTTCTTGCTCGTACCTGGTGGATACAGATGCTTCATGGTCCAAGAGTCATAATTCCCTGACTTTCCACCAAAATTAATAAAATCAATTCAAATAAGCTGGGGTTTACTTATCATCACGTTCAAATGGTTTAGGCGGTATCCTCATCAATGGTCCTGGGATTGATGGCCTTGGATAACGTCAGAATACCCATGGCCAAAATGGGACTAGGGTCTTTCATGACTAAAAACGCGTTTTCTAACGACGTTGCCATATATACAAACCGAACCATAAATATAACTTATGGCTCAGATATAGACCCCATTTCTGTGTATTAAATTACCACAGATAACCAACGCTTAACCAACACAATGATCCGCAAAGCTCAGGAGGAGAAGGTGTTACAATTACAATATAAAAACGCTTTTGCAGTTGCTGAAGATATGGTGGGATATGTAGCGTCAGTAGTAAAAGTGGCCAAATATCCTTCCCCTTTCTTTGATGCAGAAATGTACCTGAGGTCAGAATAGAACCTGAAGAAGAGTATGTAGTGAAGTGTTGGAGCTGTCTGCTATGAATAAAAATCATCTGGGATGGTTTTTGTTAACTACTACCCTTTCATCACCTTCAGGTAAAATTAACACTACTATCTTGGTGGATACCGGAGCCTATGAGAATTTCATTGACAAAGACCTAGCTGAATACCTTGAACTGAGTTACTTGCCAGGTTGTATGGTTATGGAAAGGGCTTATTAAAAAATCCTCACCATGAGGGTACTAGGGTTAATGGATTATCAAGTGGGCAATTATCCTTTGTCAGACTATTTCCAAGCAATTAAAACCCTTTTATACCCCATTATCTTGGGCGTGGAATGGTGGAGAAAGTTTGACGTAAGGACCAACTTGAGAGACAATACCCTATTCCTGACATTAAAAAATGTTCATACACTAATTGCTCCTTTGTATGAGGCTAACTTCCTGGGCAGTTTTCCACATTGGCCAATATCAACCCCCTCAATCTCGTTACATTGTTGAAGCCCTAGCTGGAGTACCTTTACCTTCTTGTTTTAAGGGGCTGGAATCTTCATTTGATGCGGCTTCAGCGTATGAATTACCTGCTCATTTAGAATATGATTGTGAGTTCAAGATCACTATTGATCTGGTGCGCATATATTTCCCAATTTAACCTTTGACTGTACAGGAGGAAGAAGTATTAGATGTGTGGGTTGAAAAGCAGTTAGCTAAAGGCGCAATTTTTCAGCGTACCTTTCCTGTAAGCTCCCCACTTCTCTTTGTGTAGAAAGCCGATGGAACCTTATGCCTTTGCATAGATTATGTGTACTTAAACAATTTTACTGTATAAGACCTCCATTCCATCCCTTTGGATTCTCAGATTGCGCGCTATGTAGAGAAAGCTAAAGTCTTCCCCAAAATGGATTTCCTCAATGCGTTCAATCATATCTAGATTAAGAAGGTAAAGGAGTGCTTAACTGCATTTCCATAGCACTAAAGGGATTTTCAGTTTTGGGTCATGCCCTTTGGGCTTAAGAATGCCCCCACTATCTTTCAACGCCGCATTGACACAGCTTTGGGGGACCTGCCGGGTATGCGTGTTTGCCTACATGGACGAAATTCTGGTGCTTTCCCCTGATCATGAGTCCCATGCAGTACACCTTCGGCAAATGGTGGAGAGGTTAAAAGCAGGCAGACTTAAGCTGAAGATTAGCAAGTGTGAATTTTTTAAGTCCCAGGTCACCTTTCTGGGCAACACTGGGTTTGACCAAGAACACATGATAACTCCAGATAAGGAGAAGGAAATTTGTGAGTGGCCTACCCCAACTTCAGTCAAGGAATCGATCAGTTTTTTGGGAACGTGTACATTCCTCAAGGAGTTCACACCCAACCTGTCTGAGGTGGCAGCCACCTTGTATAAGACCATCAGTTCAAGAGTGCTTCAGAGATCCCCCATTTTGGAGGATGCTTTCCAAGCAGTGAAGTACACCTTGTTGTCCATGACTGTTCTTCGCCATGTCGACCCTAAAAAGGAGTTCATTGTGTCTATGGATGCCTCCAACTCCATCTACCGGCTGTCTTGTTAAAAGCAGGCAAAGATGGTATAGAGCATCCACTGGGAAATTTTTTTAGGAAAATGTCTTTATCTGAGTTAAACGACGCCATATATGACAAAGAGTTATTAGAAGTGGTGGGAGCGCTGACTTATTGGCGTCATCACTTGCATGGCTTTTCCCAACCTTAATGTGTATGTACAGATCACTGTGCCTTGCTGTAATACTGCGCTCCTCATTTCTTAACTCCATGGAAGACCCGTTTTCATGAAACCCTTGCCTAATTTTCAATTTCTTATGTTTTCACCAAGGGCAAGGAGAAAGGATTGGTGGATGCTTTGAGCCGCAATCATATATTGGCTCCCAATCCAAAGTAGGAAAAGGTTCATAACACCCAGTTGATGATTTTGCCAGTTATTATTGTGTCACAACTTCCCTCTTCAACGGCCAACACGCCAGCGCTTTCACCTCTGTGAAATGTGGAGGAATACATTATGTTCAGTAAGGTATTCATTTTCCAGCCTTTGTCAGCTGACTAAACTATTGTACTTGCTAAGAGCGTTTTAAATCAGGAGGATATAACCATAGTGTCAGCGCTACAGTTCTCTAGACTGGCGCTGAGGTTTGTAGGTGGCTCAAAGCTGGAAATTAAGAAAGAGCGCCAAGAAGGAAACGGAAGAATGAGCTAGAATACTGAATACTTTAATAAGTCAAAAGTTTTCGATATTTATAGTGTGCGTTGGGACTTGGTGCCTCAGGGATCGTTGGGCCTCATCCTTTCAGGATCTTTACTGATCTTCTGGACTAGCCTACTCATGAGCATCCTCAATGGATTGTGTCGTTCACCTGACCAAATGAGTGAAAACACTGCCCCACGTGACTCAGGAATAGGGGAGGAGGATCCTGAAATTAGTTTAGCTTGGTTAGATTCAGGAATCAATTTGGCACTCCCAATCTGGAAGTGGGAAATTTGATTTGGTCATTATCCCAAAATCCGACAACGCCCCCCTCAAGATCCTAGTGGAGGGGGGAATACGGCTGCAGGAACTGACCATGCACCCGTTTTACTACGGTCCTTTGTTGACATCATCAATGGAGTACTTGGACTTCACCCTATGAAACACTTTATAGGGTCCAGACCAAAGTACGTCTAGCTTATTTTGTCAGCCTCCAGATCAATGGTGATAAAAGAGAATGAAGTCACCTAATTGAAAATTTGGTAAGGAGGGTCATCTGAGATTAAATCGGGATGTCTCTCTTCCAGTGGTGGTGATAATGTCTTGAGTGGCTTGGGCTTAAAGCCGGACAATTTCATCAGCTAATTCCCTCATAATTAATTCGGAGTTCTCAGGTCTGGAGGCTTTGAGTAGTGGCTGGACGCTACTTGGTAGCTGAGGTGCCCGCCCATATAGGGCTTTGAATGGGGTCATTTTGATGACTTGGTGGTTGCTCACCCTGTAGGCAAGCAAGGCGCTGGGGTAGATAATGGTTCCAACGGTCATGAACTGAAGCGGCCAGCTTCTGTAGGATGGAAATAAGAGTTCCGTTAGCACGTTCTACTGCCCCATTAGTAGATGGGTAATAAGGGGTAGCGAAACTCTGGGTAGTGCCAAATAACGAAGTTGGTTCTTGTAATACCTGGGAGGTGAAGTTCAATCCATTGTCCAAAAGTAAGGTCTGTGGGAACCTGTGCTGGGTGAAAATGGATTGAATAAGAAAAAGAGCTGTGGCCTTGGCAGTGGCAGCGGGAACTAGAATCGCCTGGACCCACTTAGTTAAATGGTTCACCGCCAAGATAATATACTTGTGGCCATGCAATCCTGTGGGAAGGGGGCCCTCCACTTCAATGCTAACGACATTGAAGGGCCCAGTAAAGGCAATGACTGAGGGTTAAAATCAAGGGTTGGCTTGGTCATGAATTCAGCAGGTCATACAAGCCTCCAAGACCTCTTGGATGGTCTCTACCATTCAGTCCCAGTAGCATCGTGACTTCAGCCATCTGTGAGTCTTCTTAACTGCCCCGTGTCCCACAGTTGTATGGCCCTCCAGGATGAAATTGGTTCTAGAGAAGGGGTGAATATAAGGGTGCCACTTCTTGTTGACCTTCTTGTAGAGTAGCCCATCCTTGATTTGCGTGTCTTGAGTCATTTTGTGGAGTTTGGCCTTGACCTTAGGAATTTACAATTCCCATTGCTTGGGCTGTCCCATCAGGTCATATAACTGATCTTCCTCAGGGTTCAAGACTGCTTGCACCAGCATCTGAGAGAGTCCTTTAGTGTTCTGGTGAATTGCTCCTGCACAATGGGCGATGGTGAAATCATAGCTTTGTAGTCATAAGGCCTACCTGGCTAGCCGACCATCTGGGTCTTTCATTTTCTGGAGCCACCGGAGCGAGGAATGGTCTGTAATAATAGTAAAATGAGTACCATAGAGGTAAGGCTGAAAATATTTGATGACTAGTAGGACGGCTAGACATTCCCTCTTGGTAACGCTGTAGTTCCATTCAGCTTTACTTAGTATCTTACTAAAATAGGCCACAGTATGGTAAAACTGGTTTTCATCATGTTGGGCTAGGATAGCCTCAACAGCGACATCACTCACATCTGTGAACAACAAAAAGTGATGGTCGAGGCAAGGATGATTTAGAACGGGTTTAGTACATATAGACGTACATAAGGCGTTAAAATCCTGCTCCTGTTCAGGTAGCCACTCGAACAGTACATTTTTTTTCTATGAGGTTGAACAGTGGCTCAGCTAGGTCAGAAACCGTGGGATAAACTGATGGTAATAGCACACCATGCCAAGAAAAACTTGGATATCTCTTAAGCTTTTGGGGCGTGACATATTGTCTATGGCGTCGACTTTGTTGGGTATAGGTTTCCACGCTTGGAGACTTTGTGTCCTAGAAACTCTAGCTCAGATTGGAAGAAGGTGCACTTCAAAGTCTTGAGCTTGACAGAGGTCTTCCTAAGCTGTTCAAAGACTTCCCTGAGCTGTTCCACATGTCCATTAATGGTCCTTGATAAAACGGTAATGTCATCCAGGTAGACGAGGATGCATGAGAGCTTCATGTTCCCAAGGATCCCGTCCATGGCACCTGGAAAGTGGCCAGGGCGTTACAAAGGCCTTGGGGCATGCCGGTTGGCTCAAATAGCCCCTCTTTGGTGATGAGAGCGCACTTGGCTGGTCTTCAGGGGCGAGACTGACCTGCCTATATCTGCTGGCAAGGTCCATGGCCAAAAAGTACTGGGAACTGTCAAGCAGACGGAGATAATTGTCAATTTGGGGCAGAGGATAACTGTCCTTACTAGTGATGGAGTTAAGTCATCAATAATCCATCACCACCCAGTGCCTGTCATCTTTCTTTTGAGCCAGAAGAAGAGGGGAGGCTCAAGGGCTTTGCGATGGTGCCAGGATTCCAGCGTCGAATAGCTGTTTGAGTTCCACCATCACCTTGGCCTCTTCGACCTTGCTTTTTCTGTAATGCTGGGATCAAAAAGGGGGAGTGTCCCTAATTTCCATATGGTGTAGGACTCCACTCATTCTTCAGCAGTCATAGATTGAGGTTGAGAATAGGTCCAAGAATTCCTCCAACAACTCCTGGACCTTGTGTCACTGCTCATCCAATAGGTCCTTCCCAATATTGGCGTCAACCAGACTAACCGAGGGTGGCAACTCCAAGCTGAAATCCCCCATATCCCCAAAGCTTCAAACATCAGCAACAGCCCCTATTGGTAAAAGGTGGACATAAGCAGCGGGACTGTTTGGACCTACGATTTTGGGTTTGTCAGTAAGGTTGGCTAGCAACACGGATATAGATCTGGAATTTGCTGGATCAAGGATCGTGGGACAGGTCAGCACTTCCTTAGGAGAAGGGTTGTCTAGGCCTCAGATTACAATAGGTATCCCAAAGGGATGTTGACATGGACCCAAGTTTCAGCACTGACTTGGACTTTGGGGGTACTGTAGTCGCCCTAGTAAGTAGATTGGCATGCCTTCCTGTCCATCAGTAGCAGGAAAAGGTATCCAGACTTGTGAGCCCCTGAGTTATACTTGAGCCAATTGATTTGGTCCTCATTCTCCAGTAGACAGGCCCAGGCTTTGACCTTCATCTTAGAGTCACGAGAAGTTTCAAAGATCAGTGGGACCCAATGCCCTAGTAGGGAGAGGAAGCCACCATTGTAATGGAGCACTGCCAATAGTCTCAAAGGAACCGAGTCCTAAGGAGCAGAATATAACTGGGGTTGTCTAGTGTGACTGCGGGGATGTTCACAGCAAGCTATCCACACCGTAATGACAGAGAGGAATAAGCTCCTATAGATCAGGTACACTATGGGCCAGCTGTGCCATATTCCATGTCATGTGGCAGATCCAGATCGATCTTGACCTGTTTCTTTAACTTGGAAGATATGACGTTCATGGGTGAGCCACTGTCAACTATGGCGAGGACCAGAATCTTGTGAATTTGGATTACGACTTGGGTAACCAGACTTCCAAATTAGGATGGTAATTTGAGGAACATGGGAGAATCATCAGAAGAATAGTAAGCAGTATCAACTTTCTTATTTATATCAGATACTGAAACCTCTTCTTCTGGTATGACATTTTCAGGTTCATTTAAGGAGGATACTTGAGGCTGGGTAGGGATGTCAACATGGAGCGCCTTGTTCTTCATGCTGACGGCCCTTTTCCCGCCTATTTGGCAAGTCATTTCCAGCAGACCTTGGCCATATGTCTGAAACCATTACAGTAGGTGCATCAAGGTCATGGATTCTTCTGGTTTTCAACCACATGGACCCTAGGGCAGTTAGAGGGGCCTGTAGATGTAGCCTTAATGTGTAGAGTCGAGGCAGGGATCTCGTTGAGTGCTTCCTTAATCTCTCATATACAGGTAAACCCATTTGTCAAGACTGGGATCCAAAGGCACAGTCTGCCACCGGCCCTACACCACTCACCCCCATATGTGGTCATACCAACTCCAATTCATCATTTCCAAATGGATGGCCTTGCCAGGTACACCATGACGAGGTGCAGTACACCAGCCTCTGTCACATCAGACCCTGGGCAGAGGTGCCCCCAAAACCTCTTTCCACTCACGTGGTCAATGGGCTGAGATGCGGCTAATCAGCCTCTGTTGCCCTGGGCCACTCTGGCTCCGCACTAGCCAGGGCATGACCTCCCCAAGGGAGCCCAGCGCATCCAACCCCTTTCCTTTAAGCACCGCCATCTGCTGGACAACAATTCGCATTAAATGAATTTAATTTAAATAAAATGGGTTTAGCAAAAAGTGGCCTTTATTGAAAGTGGACTCAAAGTTGGAATAGAATTCCAAAGTGAAGACCATCAGGGCTGAACTCGCTTTGAAATACTTACAAAAAGGCTAAATGAATTGGGGGTAATGAGGGGCACAAAAGCCTACAGTACTGATGGCATCCAGGAAACTTGGCGGAGAAATGAAGGGGAACCTCAGAATGAACAACCAATCAAACAAAAAAATTTATTTAAATTTATTCCATTATTGACCTGAATAGGAAAATCCTACTTGAAATAATGGAATTGCAACTATCAACTCACACGAATCTCATAATTCCTAACCTTTTGGGATTCATGTGTGATCGCGATTGTTACACCATTATTCTGCCCAATTATATGCATTTGAACCTCAGGATAGGATCCTAAGGCAGAAATGACAGCAGTGATAGAGTCGTCCAGGGTGATATGATTTGTCATGACCAAGGGTTGCGCTTGGGCATAAAAACGGTTGGCAAACTCTATGGGGTTTTTCTCTTTATTCAGTCAGATGCCCATGAACGCTTTCTTTTGGTTGGCCAGAGTTTGATTGCTGCCAAACTCTTGGATCAAGGCTTTACGGACCTGTTCCCAGGTGTTACACTCCTTCAAATGGGGGATCATGATCTCCCAGGCGGTGCTGTCTAGGAAGGAGTGGATATGATTCACCTTCTGCTGATCAGTGGCCTCTTCCATGGAACTCTCATTGGCGTATAGGAAGGAGGCGATGCTTTCTCATCTGGGGGTGAACCTTTCCTTAAAACTAGGTTAAAGTTAGTTATGATAGGAGTGGAAAGGGCGTTAATGCTGGGGATGGGCACCAGATCCAAAATCTCAGTTTCCGCATAATCTCAGGGAGCCCGCTTGTTGTAAAATTGGCAGTATTTAATAAATACGCTGGTGGATTTGTACACAGGGTTAACCCACTGAGCAATAGGGACCAATTATATGATGATCGCTGCCCTCGAAACAACAGAATAACTTTAAATAAATATGGAGCAATTGCTCCCACAACCTCTTTTATTAAATATACTTTAATACTGTGGATTCTTATTATTCCGCTTTACTCTATACTTCTTAACAACAACCTTTCTTGATCATCTTATCTCGCCTATATTGTAGTGACTTCAGATGCTACAACTCATATGGCTTGATAATTTAATTCTCCATATCTTATCGGCTCCATCAATTCTTCATATGTTAATTTCACAATCTCCTAATTTGAGGCGATTTCCCAATAACCCAATATCGCCTCAATTTGAGGCACTAAAATTACCATTACCCATATCGAATCTTGACAGATTACATTCATTTCGCCATATTGACCTCAGGCTTATCATCTAGTCATATCAAATTCACAACACCGCTGATAAAGCTGTCGCTGCAAGCCTTCTAAGTCCTCCTGGATGTAGTCCCAATTTTGGCTGATGGTGAAAGCAGAAGCCTTATTTGCAACCTGCTCCTTTAGGGATTAATTCTTGGTGCTCTGAAGTGTGAAGCTGGCCTTCGAGGGTAGTCAAACTGGTTTTGAACCTTCAACAAGCTTGTCTAAGCTGGGAGATACAAGAATCTGTAAGCTTAGAAAAGCACTAAAGCTATCCATCTTATCTGACAATGCCCGATAGAGACCCTAGGGTCAAGGGGGACTCCATCTGATTGGAGTTTGCTCCCCAGCGCCACAATTTAGATTTGATCACGTAAGGCAGCCAGGGCTGTTATCACATACCTCCACCATGGGTCTTCAGGATCGCCAGATGTTGAAGGGCTGGGGGTCCTTGAGGTCCGCAGGGTCCTTTGGGTCCTACTTGCCCTGGATGCCCTTTGGGGCCTTTGGGCCCCCTAGGTCCTTCTGGAACTGCGCTCATGGGGGGTAGTCATGAGAGGCCATCTCTTGGTAGTGCTGTTGCAAAGATTGTACCAGTCCTTTGACTTGAAGACGCTGATTCCAATTCACCTCAAGTAGCTGAGCGTTTTGAAGTAGCTGATCCTAGAGGTAGCTAGAGATTCCGCTATCTAATACTACAATTTGATCCCAGATCTCATTGATCAAAAATCGGTTATCAATAATGGCTTCACGGTTGTTGTGCACAAAGGAGAAGGTAGTGATGTAGAAGTCAATGATGTATGAGTGGAATTTGTGGTGAGTCCCAGTTGCTGGGAGACCATCTGATGGTGTAACCTGACTAACTGAAGTAGGTGATAACAGCTGGGTGGACAAATTCATGAAGGTAGCGTTCAGGCCCCAGGGAAAGATCCCCTGCCAATAGTACAGCTGAGTAATAGAGGTCCCACATGGTAGAAGAAATGGAAGAGGCATGGGAGTGGATGGAGCAGGCACCCATCAAGTAGATGCCGTTTATCAATAGTTGGATGACAACTTAGGGTTTTGTACTGGAGTTGATATTGGCTCCCATCAAGGGAGGGCAGTAAGAGTTGGAAGGTGGCCCATAATTCTAATCTCTCAGGCTTCGAGGGTGGCGTTGCATATTGTGAGGTACTATCTCATCGAGCAACGTGTCTCAACTGACCAATCAATTAGTCTTCAGGGCTGCTAGTATCTTCCATTTTTTGTGATAGACGTTTTCACTTAGGACATCTCAAAGCACCCTGTAGTGAGCATCACTTTTGTTGGCGTTACAGTTCTCTAGACTGGCGCTGAGGTTTGTAGGTGGCTCAAAGCTGTAAATTTAGAAAGAGCACCAAGAAGGAAATAAAAAATTGGGTTAGAATACTGAATACTTTATTAATTCAAAAGGTTTCAATATTTATAGGGTGCGTTGGGACTTGGTGTCTCAGGGCTTGCCAGGGCCTCATCCATTCAGGATTATTACTGATCTTCCAGAATGGCCTCCTTGTGGGCATCCTCAATGTATTGTGTCACCCACCTGACCGAATGGTTAAAAACGCTGCCCCATGTGACTCAGGAATTAGGGGGATGATCCTGAAATTAGTTTAGCTTGGTTAGTTTCAGGAATCGATTCAGCATGGCCTGATCCAGAAGTGGGGAAAACAATTTGGTTGTTATCCAGAATTCTGACACAGAGGTTAGCATGTGAAGGATGAGATGGTGTGGTTTTAGGGGCACTTAAAGTTCCCGCTAGACCACTTCACCTGGAAATCATCCAGGACTATCATGATGGAATCACATTGGTCATCCTGGGAAGGTGAAGACTTTGGTGTTAATTCGACGCATCTACAATTGGAAGGGCTTACCTGCTCAGGTGAGACGCTATTGTAAAGAGTGCCTGATCTGCAATAAAAAAACCAATTGACAACCTTTTGCGGGGTTGTTGGTACCAGTTCAATAGGCTAAAGGGCCCTGGACTTCCCTATCAGCTGATTTCATCGTTAATTACCTGTCTCTGATGGTTATTATGCCATCATGGTGGTGGACCGTTTCACAAAGTTATCCAACTTTATTCCTTGCAGAACAACAATAACCGCGGCTGAGATGGCTAAGCTCTTCGTCACTCATGTGTTTGTGCTACATGGGGTTCCCCAAGAAATTATTATCGATCAGGGGCCCTAGTTTACCTCTGACTTTTGGGAAGAGTTGTGTAATAATTTTCAGATTTTCCCCTGCCGTTCAACTGCATATCACCACCAATTAGATGGGCAGAAAGAACGAGTGAAACTGTTCTATGAACAGTTTCTTTGTTGTTACACCGCTGCAGATCATTCAGATTGGGTTCCTCACCTTCCTATGGCCCAGTTTAGCTACAACAACACTTTGCATTCTTCAATCAGTTGTTCTCCATTTTTGATAACCATGGTTTCAACCCTGGCTTTTAACATGGAGCCCAGCTGCGGATCTAAAGTTGAAGCAGTGGTGGACTTGCCAAGTCTATCAAGAAATTACACCATGGTGTTTATACAAGTCTGAAGGCAGCTATGCAAGTATATAAGGAGAACGCAGATGGTAAGCGATGAGAGGGTCCAGTGTACAAAGAAGGGAATCTCATGATGCTTGATGATCAGAACATTCCTATCAAGCAGCCATGCAAAAAGCTGGGTCCAAAGAGGATTGGGACTTACCGCGTTGTTAGAAAGGTGCCCCCATGCCTCATACCATTAAGATCTCACCTCGTCATTTTGGATCTTTTCATAACTTTAGATGAGAGCAATTTGATGTTGTTTGAGGGCCCCTCACCAGAGACTCTAAAGGCTTATCTCGTGGATGGGGCACCAGAGTGGGAAGTGGAGGAAATAGTAGCCTCCTGACAAATTAAAAGAAGGTTTGAGTACCTGGTATCTTGGAAGGGTTTTGATGCTGAAGAAAACAGCTAGGTACCAGCACACGACTGTATACATGCCCAAGACCTAACTGATTCTTTCCACAAGCGTTTCCCCAGGCATCCAGATCTTAATAAAAGCAAACCGTTGCTGAAATGAAGTTGGCCTCAGCCCACAAAAACTTTTCCTTGGCACAAGCCCCAGGAGGGGGGTCGATCCCCAAAAGGAGGAGAGGGTAATGTCATGGTTAGAAAATAGCATCAAAAATGGGACCAATGTTAGGGACAAAGCTGCAGGTCATGAGGCCAAGAAGGTGAAGTTGGCAGGCTTTCCTGACCTCAAACATACCACAGATTAATGCTGGGTTAAGGCGAATATGCCCAGGTTGGTCCTATGGATGCAAGAGAAGTTTGGCTCTGCTAAGAGCAAGAGCGTTAAAACGAACTAGCTTTGTCATAAATAAGTTCACTTCAGTTTTTAGGTGAATGGGTCTCAAAACCTGTTCAGGTTTCATAATTTCAAGCTCGGGTCATCTGCTCCTACAATCAATTACCCAAGTTCAGTCAATTACCAAGTACAGTGTATTGCCTGATGAAAGTGTGCGCCTATTGGTGCACCTCAGCTTAGACCTGCTTCCCTTAATTGATCGTTTTCCCAAATTCTCTTAAATTTTTCATGTCAAGACAAATTCTCTCGTTGGTCAACTTCCCTTACAATAATACCCCATGTTAAGTAAACCGTTTTATATTTATTTATCTTGGATGATCCTGTGTGGATCTCTTTGAGGAGGTCTCATGCAACGTTAACCATTTAATTTTAACAACGGTAAATCTATCCATCTGTGCACTGTTGGGCCACCCAGGTTCCCTCCAGCCTCGGGCGCCTATACCATATTACTCCATGCACCGCATTGCTCCCTTTTGGTTCCTACCTCTAATGATAACCATAATTTACCTGAGTTATTCTAAATCAAGAACCCTCTTATGGGCTCTAATAACTTTTGTATTAACAACTAGTTCCCTGGTGATGGCCCTGTGCACCATGCACTACCATGCTGGGAACAGGAGAGTTATATACACTCTCCTTATAATAACAATCACAGCATTTTAAAGTACATTTCCTTGATCCTCCTGGTGGAAGGGAGTGTTCTTACCAACTCTCTGGACTTGATCATGACCCTCATCCACAAGAAAGAGGGCCAAGAGGACCTGTCAACCTAGGACCTAATTTCGATCCTGAGCACCAAATTCACAAGCTGTTCACCCAACTCCTAATAAAATGCATTATGAAGTGGGTAGTGCCTTACTTACTTCTAGCTCAACATGTGTTCATCCCAGGCAATCACTACAGATTAACTACAAAGAGCTTTTCAAAACTCTGTTAAAAAACTGACCCAAATTTATGATTTTGGGGCGCTCCTTGACTTGGAAAAAGCATATGATCATGTATATTGATGCTACCTCTATGACTCCTACCCTGCCTCCACCTCCCGCATCAGGCGGGGAGGTGGATCTCAATGCTTTATGAACAGTGGCATACAAGACTACTGGCACTGACAGGATATATAGTGGCAGGTTTGGTCAAACAAAGCCTCCACAAAGAATATTCATTAAGCCCAATATTATTTAATATGGCCCTTGACCCCCTCCTGGCAACATCCACAAATGACTTGTGGGTAGCCAAGAACCCAAACCCCCCACCCATTCCATAGCCTTCATCAATGACATGGCTGTATTAGTTTGAAACAAAAAGGACCTTGACATAATCATTCACTTTCTTGACCACTAACTCAAGGAGTTTATTGTGTAAATTAACACACGTCAAAAACCACCATAATACAGGTCAGCAAGCCCTCTTCTCATACCCCATTTGTCTAGAGACCAACCATAACACATACCACTTAGTTCTCCTTACCACACACCAAGTGTTCACGTTCAGGGATAATGAGGATTGTATCCTTTTAGCGATAAATTATTGCATTGTTAGCTGTAATTGCCGGCGGATCACTCCCCAAGGATGGGCCCTATTGGTAAATGTGTTTCTGCTTTTGGAAGTAGGGTTCCTCGCCCATGTCTGCCCCTTCACAGACAAGTTTTTTACTTGAAAATCAACATGATACTACATTACTGCATATGGGAACAAACCACCCACCCACCGCCTTGTTAATGATATCACAACCCTGCAGTGAAAATAGTCTGGGACTTTTAAACTTGCAAATTTACACCACCTCAATACTCATCAGGTTCCTCATACCCGTCATCTGCTGGGACGCAACCCCTACGCCACAGTGGGCCCTATCCCTGCACCAGTTGCTAGCGGCCTCCCTGAAGCTTCCTTGAGCTTAGCCAAATAGATGTTGGAGAATGGCTGATGAATCACTCAGGCCATTGCCTCAAACCATTCTAAAGAATTTTCTGGAACAAGGCACTCCTGGCCCTCAAGCAGGTGGGGGCGCGAACTTACCACGCCTCACCATACAAAAATAAATACCCTAGCCTCAGCCCCCACAAACACATCTTTTGTACATAATGAAAAAGATTATTACCACCCATCTCAGCCCTCTGGATTGACTCCCTGATCCGTCCACGCCTCCTTGAACTTTCGCCTCCCATTTTCAAATGTGACCTCAAGGCACTCAGACAGTACATCAACCTTCTGATTTTTTAGATGGAATTGATGAACACATTGTGACAAATGCTCCACTTCTTTTCACAATAGGGGATTAAACGACCTCAACTTCAAGGCAATGGTTGTTCACGGTGTGCCATCTCAATTGATACTCATTTTAGCTGCTTTTTCTCCTGCACCAAGTCGCATCCTTTTAGAAAAACATGTGAACTCCAAACGGAATCCTGGCTTGTCCCAATTTTAAAGATATTTTCTAACCGCTCACTCCCCAAATGGCTCAGATCCCTCCAAATACTGGCTTTTGTCATAGCAATATGCTTAATCCATAATCAAAACTTCAGTGCTACTTTTGACTAGCTTTTGTGGAAGTTTCCCCACATGTTTACCCATTTTCAGGTGCACTTTGAGATAGCACTAAAATTTTGCCAACTTACGAACTTCCAGAATATTCATCTGGACTGAGGCTACTCTGACGGATCCCCCAATTTTTTCTTGATTTCTATGCCCATATATTCCCCTCCTCAAGCCCTTAGGAGCTCAGTCATAATTATAATAAATTTGGTGAATCTCCACATGGTTGGGATCCCCAGTACTAAAAAAAGGAAAGATAAAAAGGCATAGCATTATTATAAAATAATTTGGTGTATCTACGAGGTGTGGCAGAAAAGTAATGAGACTGGGAACACTGCAAACGATCTGGCAACGCTGCGCTGTTGTCCTTGACAAAGCATATGTATCAGCCCCCTCCAATCTCTCAGTGTGAGTTTCAACTCCTTCCGTTAACTACGTGATTGTTGTGACTGCTATTAGTGAAGTTGAGTTTTGGTTGTGCGTCACACAAAATGGAACAGCGTAATTTAGAGCAACGTTGTGCCATTAAATTTTGTGTTAATCTTGGAAAATCGGCAAGTGTGACATTTGAAAAGTTAAAACAAGTGTATGGGAACATTCTTTATCCCGAGCTCAAGTTTCTTGCTGGCATAAATCATTTTTGGAAGGCAGAGAACACGTTGAAGATGAACACCACTCAGGGAGGCCTTCAACTTCTAAAACTGACAAAAACATCGAATGTGTGAACACTCTTGTGAGATCAGACCATCTATTAACATTAAGAATGTTGAGTGAAGATTTAAATTTGAACAGATTTACCATTCATCAAATTTTGACTGAACATTTGCACATGCGAAAGGTCTGTGCCAAAATGGTGCCAACAAGCCTCACAATTGAGCAGAAGGACAATCGAAAAAATAAGTGTCTTGATCTTCTTGACAGAATCTCCAATGAGCAAGATTTCTTTAGTTATGTAATCACAGGTTTGAATCATGGATTTTAATATGATACTGAGACCAAGAGGCAAAGTGAGGAGTGGAACACTGCAAGTTCTCCTCAACCAAAGAAAGCTTAAATGAGCAAATCAAAGATCAAATCAAAGCTGATTTGTTTTTTGACAGAAGGGGAATCGTCCACAAAGAATTTGTTCCTCCAGGACAAACTGTCAATCAAGTTTTTTATAAAGACGTCCTTGAAAGGCTCAGAAAAAGGGTCATTCGCGTGAGACCGGACATTGCAGACAAATGGATGCTCCATCATGACAACGCCCCATGACACACTGCCCTCTCCGTCACAGAATTTTTGACCTCAAAAGGCATTCCTGTGGTTCCCCAGCCCCCCTATTCACCTGACCTCAGTCCCTGTGACTTTTTCCTATTTCCTAAACTGAAAAATGTCCTCAAAGGACGGCATTTAGGGACTTTAGAAAACATCCAAAAGAGTGTAACGGACATGCTACAGACCATACCAGTTGAAGACTTCCTGCGCTGCTACCAACATTGGAAACAACATCTCCATCGGTGTGTAGCTGCCCAAGGGAACTACTTTGAAGGGGATAAGATTGATGTTTGAAAAAATAAAAACTTTGGTAAGTAAAAAATCAGTCTCATTACTTTTCTGTCACACCTCGTATATGTTATTAAAACTTTATGATTCCCATAAGGTAAAGGAACAATATAACTATTAATGGAGATATATGAATATGAGGTTTTTATTGGGTAGCATATCCAGAATCATAGATGCTTCTGTAGCATTATTTTAATAATTATGAATTGTACTATAAATGACTTATTTAGATAAAACTCAGTATGCCTTAAGTAAAACATCGGTCATATTCAGATTTGATTATATTGATGATACTACTTAATTTACCGCATTGTAAGCCATCTGATGGAACAGCCGTCTCACATACTGATGATCTCATACATCAGCTATTCAGGACTCCATCCTGGGATATTCAAGGCTAAAGTCAGACCAGTTGAGAAGTCCTAGTATTAAATTGATATTTAAAAATTAATATTTATACATATTTAAATCAATGTGTATCTTTACCCTTTTGTGAGCCTAGGTGTCAGTTTCTTGGAGGACTCATTTGATCAATATTCCGCACATCATGCCTAGTACCCTGGTATCTGACACTAAAGTACTACATACAGTACATTTCAATTTTTCCAACCTCATCAAACCACTAGTCTAAATGCTCAACAAACTTATTTGTTGCAATATAAACAGGATCATGTAAGACCCTTCTTAGGACTTCACTTGTTATCCAATTATCCTCATAAATTTCAAGTTTGATCAGCCCTTCTTGATATTTACTGACGTCAGTGATATGACAGTGGGGCCAATCTAGGCCAAACGGACAACCAACAAGTAGACCATCCAGTAATCTAATTTTATAAAACCTTATCCAAGGCCAAACAGAACTAGATGTCACTAAATGAAAATGCTTTACCGTGATACTCACAATTAAACATTTCAGAATTATTTATGAGGAACACAATTCAGTATTGTTACCAATAACGCCTCACTTAGAAGTTCAAATTATTAAACATGGATGAGAGGTTCATAAAAGGGTGCTACAGCTACATAATTATAGCCTCACTATAGTTCATTGCACTGGCACTATCTCAAAGATGCAGATGGAAGGTTAGGAATGATAGTATCATCTATATTGGTAAGAAAAGATATCTCCTAACCAATCAGATTGATAAGGCTATTAAAGAATAGCTGAAGAGAACTTGAGTCTAAGGCTCAATTGTCAGGCAAATAGAAAGTTATTTTAATACAGGCCTGCCAATTTGAGTGCTGAAGCACCCAAAAGGAAAACCTGAATGCCAGTGGCATGCAGCTTTTATGAAGGTTATGGAACCAGGATGGAATTTTGCAATTGAATGCCCATGAGCCATAATCGTGTATATGCACCTAGCATAGTACCAGTTGAACATGGCCATAAACCCTGAGGGTTGTTGGAATACAGGCGGAAAGGGCATTTTAGTTTTAAGCATAAAAACTAAAATTAGGTAAAGGGTTTTATTGGAAAGATAAGTAAAGAAAATTGACCAACATTTTTCTCAGTGCAAAGCAACTGATTATATAGTGTTTGATGGTAGTGGGTCTAAGCAAGGTTCAGGCCCTCAAATTTGACCTGCCCTGGTGAATTTTTGTGGAAGGGGGAGGATAATTATAATTAGAACTAACATTAAAAGATTTGGCGGCAGACCACGTTTCTACCAGTTTATCTGCAAACTCCTGGACCAAGGCTTGACTGCATTTATATCAGTTAGTGCGATGGCATCTGGATTGATGGGCAGCAGGAATTCCACAGGGCAACCCACATAGGGGCGGTCTTAATTAATTGAAAATGAGTTCAGTATGGCTAACCTGCCTGTGCCTTGTTACTTGGGTGTTCATTCAGCCAAATGAATTGTGTAAGGCGCAAATCACAATTTTTTAACTAGGGGTTTCTGCTCATCAGGGATTGTACCACATGATTCTGAGGGAACTTTAGCATTGGAAATCATACCAAATGATAATTTATTGTCATCTGCAATTTCAGCTAATAATTCACTAGTTGTTTTTTCCCCAATTATAGATTTTTGCCAATGGACTTTATCTCCATTGAATTCAGACATTTCAGCTTCGATTTTGAGGATTCAATGCCAATGGTTTTGTAAAGTCTCTCCCGCTTGTGAGGAAGATGGTTACCTAAAGATTTTGGTGCAGATTCCCTCATTACGGCGATTTAGTTCAGTGGAGGCAAGTGCAGGGACTGAGAAAGGAATCTTTAGAGGGAGCGCTGTTACCCAGCGCTTGTCTAACACATGGGTGTGGTCGCCCTGGGTGATGAGGGGTACAGCCGCCCTCTTCAGACCCTTCTTGTTCATGAATGAAAAAAATGCCCGATCCATGCAAAGGGGACTTAATCCTGTACTTACATTACCCTTTCCTTTTGCCAAAGGAGGGCGCCTCCGCCAGGAAACTGTGTAAGGGCTAAATTTATGTTCGCCTTGGGCCACTTGATTGCAATCAAAGTAGCAACTTTTGGGGGGATGGGGAGCATTGGTTTGGGACACATGAAACGCCTTGACCAGTTCCATGCAGTTTGCGCAATTGTGGGCCATGACCCAACTGTTCTTGTAGGCCAGATAGCTCTTCCAGCTGATGAGATACTGAACTGACCAATAAGATTTACAGGATGCTAAGACGCTTTCCACCTCAGCCTCCTCTGCACCCTCAATTACTATTGGCTCAGGATCTGTGGGAATGGTCCCCTTAAATGGGGATAACTGAGATATGTGGAAGACGGGGTGCTGTTTCCAATGAGCTGGCAACCTTAACTGGAAATCACCATTGCCCAAGTTTTCCTCCACAAAGTGGGGACTCAAACGCTTGCTTGAAAACTTTCAGGAAAATACCTGCACCCCAAATGGTGCATATCGAGCATAACATAAGAACCCACCACAATGTCATGGCCAGGAAGCCATTTTTGATTCACAAACTGCTTGTGTCATTGACTGCTTTATTAAGATTCTCACGCACTAAGGACTGGGTAAACCAAATGTTCTCAGCATGATCTGCGGCAGCTAGACCTCTAGACGCAGACAGGGAACAACTGAATATGAGGGATTTTACCCCAACGTCACTTCATAGGGAATAAACCCCATAGAGGCGTGAGTTCCATCATTATAGTCAAATTGAGCGAGGGGGAGATCTTTGGCCCAGGTATCCTGTGCGGCTGCACTGTAGCTGCGCAATTAATTTTCCAAAATTTGTTTTAGCGCTCAGTTTGACCATTGAACTGGGGATGATATGCTGTGGAACGACAGGGGGTAATTTTCAAGATGGATAAAAGCTCTTTCCAGATACGCGCTGAAAACTGGGGCCCATGGTCACTGATGATCTCCTGCAGGAGACCAGACATAGAAAACACATGGCGTACGAAAAGAAGAGCTGTTTCATCTGATGTAATCATGGAAGAACATGGAATAGATAGGAAAAAATTAGTAAAAATGATTGACCACCACCATCACCACCGTAAATCAATTAGAACAGGGAAGTTCAACAAAAAAAGTCCACGGACACTGAGGCCCATGGACCCTCTGCTGTTGTAAAGGATGAAGAAGACCCTTCCTGATTGATCTGACTTGGCCTGTGAACAAGTAATGCAATTGGTGTTCCAGGCTAGTACATCTTTTGATAAACCCACCCAATTAAAAGTCCACTTGATAAACTCAATACATTTCTTATTTCTGGATGTCTAATTGTGGGAGGGTTGTGATGTTCCTGAAACACCTCAGCTGTAAGGAGAGTCTCTATAACTCTCCTGTCTCCATTGTGGTGGTGCTCATTGCACAAAGCCTACGCAAGGAAACTAGCCATTAATACTAAAGCTACTAGTACCCAGAAGATGGTGCTGGAGCAATAATAACTCAAGAAAAGAAATGCGATGAGTTACCAGCCAAAAAAGTCATGGTGCACACGGAGAGAAGGGGTAAATGACCCAGGTTGGAGGGTACCTGGGCAAACCAATGATACACGAGAGATAATCTTACTTTGTCCAAAATGGCAAGGTCAACAGAGTGAAAGACCTCCTTGAAGAGGTTTGCGCACAGGATCGTTAAAAGAAATTATAAATAAAACGGTAAAATGGGAAAATTGTTTATTGAGAAGTCAACCAACAAGGAGTGTTGGTCATGAGAAACAAAATTAAATTATGCCAGGGAAATATGGGGTTTTCAGAAGTGGGCCCAAGCACCATCCCACCAATAGGCATACACTACCATCCAGATTGGTAGAATTTGACAAAACTGACTTCACTCATGTAATTGATTGAAGTTAAATTTGACCTTGAAGTGTGATTTTGTAAATGGAAAGGGTTTCAAAACCCCCATTCCTTGACTAACCAAACTAAAGCGTCTGCATTTAGTATGTAAACTGTTCGTTTAAAAGCCTGAATTAATGTAAGGGGCTAGGTGTTTTTCACCTCACTAGTAACAAGCTGGGCATAATTAGCCTGTACCCAGCGTTGGTCCAGTGTGTGCTTGAGGTCAGGGAGGACCTGAAGCTTCACCTTCTGGGCCTCCTGGCGCCCAGCCTTTTCCTTGGGATTGTCCCCATTTTGATGTCATCTACACATGACATCAGCTCTGAGGAGATGGGGAACCCTAAACCCGTGATCAAAAATAAATAAGACCCTCCACCAAGGAATATAGGAATATTTTGTGAGTTTGAAAGGACAATTAGTATAATAGCTCCACTCCTTTAAACAGGTCAATTGTGATGCAAAAACCCATATAAATACCTCAAACTCAGACACCATCCTGGTTTATGGTACATACTATAAAACAAGATCAATACATGTACATCCAGTGTAACCAACCCCTTTTAAAGGTGGAGCATGGGCTTTGACTCTTCCTTGGGGATGAGTCCCCAACCCTGTGGGAGAAAACATGCGAGGCACAGCCCTCCCCTTTCCACCACGCGGTATATTTTGCCACCAACAACATGGGCCATGGCTGGATCGATATTGGTTTTGAAACAGCTGAAGAAGCAGATGCCGCAGCAAAAGTTTGTGTCAAAATTACCCTTCCCGAGGGCAAAAGAATAGTGCACACCGCGCGCACCAGATAGAACAAAGTGAAAACTTTTTTCATCTCCTTTGACTCGCTCCCTACCAACCTTCCCTGTAAGGTAGTCAAGGAGGAGCTCCGCAAAGAGCTCATAGCCTATGGAGAAATTATGCAACTCAAATTACAACGATTTTGCCTGATGCCAACCCTTTGCACAGGCAAAGCTATTGCCGTAATCAACCTGTGCCCCAAATTGAAAGATGTCTTATCTAAAATCCCCCACACAGCAGAGTTTCACTTTGCAGATGGGGGACAGTCATCCGCATTCTGAATCACTTGGAACATGCACCGCCTATATGCAACAATGCGGTTCATTGGGACACATGGAACATGCATGCCCCATAAAGGAGGGCTTAATGGAAGCAGACTACTGTGAGGAAGCCATGGACAAAAGTAATGAAAACTTCGCCAGAATAACTGACGGCCACCACCCATTTCGCTGGGGTGAAGATGGACTTTACTCCATCGTGGACCCAGTTATACATAAACAACACAAAGTGGCACAAAAAGCCTGCAAGCGGGCAGCAGCCGAGGTGGCAGCACATATGGAATCATCCATTGACCCCGGACAAGTTCAAGAGGACATTTCAGATGTACATCAAGCCAACCAATCAGAACAATATGCCCAGGTTGAAAATTTTCACAGCAACTCAACTGAGTCACCAAGCGACATCAATCATGCACACTTTGAGGAACAATTCAGCTGCAATATGGGCGAAAATGCGGTGCACAATTCTCCAAACTCAAACCTCAAAAATCACAGAATCCAATCAGCACCCCACATTAAACCATCATGAGACACGTGTGGGAAAAGATAATAAAAATTCCAAAAACTGCAATTCCTACAAAAAATTGGGTCAGATCAAGAGAATTGACATTGTCACTGAGAGAGTTGGAGTACAGACGCGGAGCATGGCCAAAATGAGCCACGGTGGGTTAGGGCCAGAGGGCCCTCCCAACCACTCCTGAGGCGCTGCGGGCACCTCAGTATCAATAGGGACTCTAAACATCTCGTAACCAGGGCTCAAATGTCCCAAGCCAAA